>JALHCF010000046.1:0-95975 GCA_024341135.1 Tolypocladium album
CCCCCCGGTACACCGGGCCCGGCTGGACCGCAAGGGCCTTCTGGCGTGAATGGTACCAATGGTGCAGCAGGACCTGCTGGACCGCAAGGGCCTCCTGGCGTGAATGGCACCAATGGTGCTGCAGGACCTGCTGGTCCAGCAGGTCCTCAAGGTGCTCCAGGCCCTGCTGGTCCGGCAGGAGCTAGTGGTGCGCCGGGAGCACCTGGTCCGGCAGGGGCTAATGGTGCTCCGGGAGCACCTGGTGCACCTGGTCCAGCAGGTGCTCAAGGCGCTCCGGGACCCGCAGGGCCAGCGGGGCCGGCCGGCGCAGCAGGACCTGCCGGTCCCGCCGGTGCGGCCGGGCCGGCAGGTCCGCAAGGATCTCCAGGGCTTGGAGGGCCAGCCGGACCCCCAGGAGCTCCTGGTGCAAGTGGAGCCACCGGGCCTCCAGGACCGGCAGGTCCTACAGGGGCTCCTGGGGCGCCGGGTCCGGCTGGACCGGCTGGACCGCAAGGTCCTCCTGGTGCGAATGGAACGAATGGCGGCGGCTTCCCCGAGAAATTTGGCTACTTGGGCTGTTACGTTGCCAATCCGGACGGCAACTACGGGTTGAGCCCCTACAAGGCTCAAGAAGTATTGACGACGTCTGTGGCTGATTGTGCCATCTTTTGCTCGCAAAAACCGCGGCGGACACTTTACTTCTCTCTTGGGACAAACCCTGGTGGGCAGTCAATTTGCACGTGCGGCAATGCGCTGAACGCATTCAACTACCGATCGACCGGCTTTGACTTCCACTGCGATACCCCGTGCAATTTTTCAACGCCATCCGATGATTATTGCGGTGGACAATTTGGCGACGATCCCCTGGTTCTAGTGTTCGGCGCGGTATAATTGTAGGGCTATATTCGATATCCCGTTGAGCCGCGGAGGCTGTAGCTAGGACTGGAATAAAGATGGAGCGAAACATGGACATGGCTTGGATGAGCTAAAGAAGAGGTTGCCGAGAGTGCAACGTGAAATCATTCTTTATCATGTGTGGTTCATTGCCCACAAAGTACAGTGATATTGTGTGTAAATTTATGAAGGGCCGATACGTCAATCGACTCACTGCATATTAGCTTCAATTGTGTACCGAAGCGCAATCGTATTCATCACTAAGCACAGACTTTCGTTCTTTCTGAGCCACTGCTTAAGGAGCGAAAGTTAACGCCATGGTTAGGAAGCAACAATGCAATATATGCGGCACAATAGACACTATGCACATACTACTAAGGACTTCAAAAACCCTAAGAGAAGACCTTGGTTTATCTCCCGTCATTGATTATGTCCCATCCAGGGACTTGCCTACTTGAAACAATGCGCAACGGCTCAATATGAGCCGTACGGAAATATATCTGAAATGCTTATAGCAGCGCCAGGCCTTTCACTGTGACACTAGTTTCTAGAAGTCAATACACCTATAACCTGTCCTCTTGAAGCATCGCATTGAAAAACAACCCTAGATATACCTTACTCTTGCCAACATGAAAACTATCTCTCAAGGCGACCTTATGAGGAAAGAGTCACTGCGTGCTTCTATATCTCGACGGCAGATGGACAGCAAAGTCTCACATGAGTATACCCTACATACTACGTACGTTATATGATATATGGACAGATCACCTAATGATTTTGCAATGTTTGTACCATATTCTCTTGAATAGTTCACTTTCTGGGGTGGCGTTTTTATTTTGAAGTGGCATGCAAAGACTTTTCCGTTACATGAAAGTATTGTAAGCTCGCTGATTGCGACATGAGCATGCCGGGCGACAGCAGTCGAACACCGCAGCACCGGGATCCAGTTGTGGGAACCATGTGGGAGTGGCACCCAAAACCATGCTTTATGGCCGCGCCAGCTTCGATTCCAACTAAGACTTACATCAGGTCCTCTTACACCGTTTCGCGGGAGGGCTCGCATATCACTAAACTCCATCCTTACGATGTGTGCAATGCAATGACAGTCTTAGATGTGGTCGCAGTAACTGCGGCAGTTCCTCTCTCTAGCAGCGTTTTGAAGAGATCCCCACTTCGCACTAATCTCCTGGCCAAGTAACGCATATAGCCCGCCAGCGCATACAGCCAGTTTCATACATGTACGCCTGGAGTGAAGTCGACGACCTGCGCATCAGAAATGTATGGCTTAACGTATTGCACCCATTCTTTATGGGCAGGATCCCTCTCCAAATAATACTCTCTATCATCTTCATTGTCAAACTCGCAAATATACCCATGAGTCATCCCACCCTAGTGTCAGTCTAGATCAGCATAGGGTCACCAGCTTCAGTCCAATCGTCCGAAAGACTTACCGCTCTGCCCTCAGGGCTGTTATTAATGCCACCCATCCGGTTTCTCACATATGGCCTTTTGGTCCTGGGATGCAGTAATTTGGACTCCAAAGCAACCATGCCTTCCGAGGCCTGGAATTGTCAGCCTTTCGAACACTTCGCAGGGCACGAGCTTGCTCACACTTTGAACTTCTTCTTTAGAGAGTCCTTCCTTAAATTGAAATAGAACAATGTGATAGATTGTCATTGTCTCGGCGTCACTAGACACTGTCTTGATTTGGGTGGATCGACTTGACTGAGTTCAACCGGGATGGGCTTGACAAACCTGATATACATACAGTGCTACTCCTCTGCATATATATCGCGACGTGCCTCCTCATTCTACTTTAAAAATGCAGCTCGGAAAAACAGCTGCATTTTGAGACAGAACGAACACGCTGTCTCGGATTGCTAATTTCTCCTTAGCCATTAGTGCCGAGAATCAATTACAGACGACGTTACCCCGAGCCGAGCCGGTGGCGTTGGGCACACGCTCTAGCGGAGAAAGTCCGCATATTTCTTCCAATGAAGTAACGTAATGATATGCTCCATTCAGTGTCGAACCCCTCACTGTTACACGCGGGTCATGTTAACCTCGACAAGCCAACCGGCCGCAAGGCGCATTTCAGTTCCTGCCAGGCGACAATACAAATCATCAAAATAATCAACTTCGTGTAAATGGGAAGCCGTAAACTGTGAAGCACTGCAGAAAATTGGCAGACTAAATCAATGACCACTGAATAGCCTTGGGGAAGTCACCGACACAAGAGGCCAGATCAGTACTAGATGAGTGGCTGAGTGGCTTTGATGGCATTCTCAAAAAGCAGCACAGCCAAACTCCAAATATTTGCATGCCCAAATTTGCCTGCCCTGTCTATATGATTCTTGACTGAAATGTTATTGTTAGTGATATCAACCTCGTGGCGCAATTTGGACGATATATAGATCCTGATCGATATCATCATGTTAATGTCATCGAATGCAAATCGAACAGAAGCGAGACATTCAAGACAGGCCTATCACTGCTAGCATCATTTCCAATTTGGACATGGGATATATCCCAACAAAGTATGCAGTGGATATCGAATCAAATTTGTGGATAGAGTCGGCTTCAGAAGCCCGAGAGAAGCTTTTTTCCACATATCCTCATACTCATCTTTGAGACTATGTAAATAATTCATAGACCAACTTTTAGGACCAAGAGCGTTGATCACAGCTGAAGCGGCATTCTAGTATGTCACTTTGACGCCACTGAATTTAATCTTCCTACTCTAATGCCTTGCCGCTCTCACCCATGGTCTCAACGAGCCTCTGTCTGATGTGCTCCCCCACAACTGTTTCCACTCCCGACCCATCAAGGGCCTTGACTTTCAGTTTCAACTGACCATTTAGAAAAAATGGAACGCTATATCTATGCTCTTCAGTACTGTTGACTACCCGATGCCTGGCGCTGCGATAATAGCCTGCCGTAAATTTCTGCATCATATCGCCAATGTTGACTATGTATGAGCCTTCTTTTACTGGGACTGGGATCCATGTTTCCGTCGGGGGATACCAGACCTGAAGACCCTCCCGTGCTGGTTCCTGAAGTAGGATGGCAATGCAGCCAAAATCAGTATGATCGCCAACTAGGATTTCATCAGCTGAGGTTCGGCAGATCGACGGCAACGCCATGAATTCTCAGAGCATACCTCCAAATTGCCGATCACTTTTGGTCTTCTGGGGGGCGTAATGGAGAAGTCGCATGGGAATAGACGGATTGACGGCAAGTTCGTCAAAGACATCAGAATCACAGCCCCACAGCTGGGGCAGGCCGAGAGCAAGAATTTTAAGCAGTACCTTTACCAATTTGACCATTTTGCTCTGATACTCCATGATGGGGAGCTGAAAATCCTCTCGTGGAAGCATCTTGGGCCACAGATTCGGCCCAGTGGAGAACGTGCCGGCTTCAGGATCATCTTCAGGGACTTCTGCACCTATTATGAAAGCCTCGATGGCCATTAGCGAGTACTATGGTAGAGGAGCTTTCATTTCATGAAACGGCAAGCGCACCTCTTTGGTGTCCGGTAGCAAACCTTCTTGGTGAGTTTGAATGCCTGGCGGTTCGTAGCCACGGTGCGATTTACCAAGCGAGTTTTTGATAGCCACTTCCATTTTTTCTTCCTCAGAAAGAGTAAAGAAAAGCTTGGCGCATTCCAGAGCCTTGTTCTGTTCATCCAGTGAGATCCCATGGCCGGTCAGGTAGAAGAAGCCATATGTGGTACATGCGTGGCGAACAGCGTCGACCACCTCTTGTATATTTGTGCCCGCGGCATTGGAGATGAAGGGACCAATGTCCACTGTCGGAATGGCGTCGGGAGAAGTGTTGATGCTACCCATTTTTCTTGAATCCGGATTATGCAGTGTACGTTCATCCGTTATACTGAAACGAAAACTGCCGCGACTGGGAATGTCTGATAGAATCGAGGATGATATGGAAGGTTCCGAGGCATCGACGCCGTGATATTTGCACTTCATCCATAAAATATATAGGAAAGAGTTCTAGGGCAGCTGATGAATTGTCTGTGAACTGGTCGTCAGCAACAGCCCACTCCGTGATGCACAACAAATGGCGCAGGAATTGATCTGAGGGAGAACATTATTCGCATCAAGGGTCGGAAAAAGGAAAGTATGTAGTCGGACAAAGGTTTTCGGGTAAAAGTACGACCTATGCACTTTCCCAGTGCGCAACTGAAATACTCCGGGCCGTCCCAGCTGGCAGGTGCTTGTGTGGTGCAAAGACCAATTAGCATGCGAGCATGGCGATGCAGACGCCACTGCCCAGCTTCGGGAAAAGGGAGACTAAGTGCATCCGAGGAATTATTCGACGTGCATCTTGGTTCCGACGTTCTCCATGTGTTGTTCAGTCATGGTATACGCGGCCATTATTCTATAATATATCGGCGACTTGAAGAATGATTGCGTCCATAGTATTCCATGAGGAGCTTAGCTGGGATATGGCTATTCGACCATTCACTCTCTTACCTCCCCTCAGCTTAGTATTCAAGCAGTAACGAATTCTGGAAATTTCACGAACTCGCAACATTTATTATACATATAAGCTCAACGATCCATCACTCGGCTCAATATGTCTGGGAAGAACGATTTCCTCGTCCAAATTCCCGACCAGTTGAATGCGCTGCAAGTTCGAATGGAAAATATCGGCGCACATTTGGAACACAACAAGCCACTCCTAGAAGCCGGAGTTTTGATACTGTCCGGCCCTACTTTGGCCGGGCATCCCAAGAGTCCACAAGACAAGCTGCAAATTACAGGCAGTGTGCTGATTGTCAGGACTGGTACCGAAGATGAGGTATGGGAGCTGCTCGCTGTGGATCCATTAGCAAAAGTAGGTGTCTGGGACATGGAGAAGGCGACCGTCACACCATATCGATGTGGACTATGGAAACCATATTAGGCCTGCTCAGCAGATGTTAATAGCACATTACATTTTGTGGACCATTGCAATCAAGCGGTGTTTGTATTTCGATTCTTCGAACTCGTAAAAGATCCAGACACCTAAGGAACGTTACTTGCAATTGACTGCCCTGAACCTTCCACACTCCAGACTTTGATTCACCGAGCAGCCGATGGGTGAAAGTGTTTCAGGATTGTGCCCTTCCCCCCTTTTTTTAGCCAACCTACTTGTACGAAGCATACAATGTCTCCCGGGACAAGATTAGCCTGTACCTCAACAACCGTCTAACCACCGGTAACCTATTGCTTCTCATCTCCAGGGGACGCTGAATGACCCACACCAACGAGACTTTATGGGTAGTTTGATGAAAGGAAGATGGTTGTTCTCAGCCCTTGACCTGGAGCCCAAATCCTGAGCGCATAACTCGGATAGCAGCATACATGAACCCCGACACAGTGGCGAATGAACCGGCATATACCCAACACCCAGTCCAGTTCAGCGGCTCGTCTTTGCCTAAAATTCCGCCAGCGGCTGGCCCTCCAATCAACATGGAGATTGCGATGACGATGCCGAAACCCATGCCGATACGGGTTCCAAGCTTTGATCGGTCTGCGGTGAGCGTGGCGAAGCAGACAGGCGGCATCGCAATGAAGACGCCACTGAAGAAGCCGATGAGAACTGTCAATATTATGTCATCAGCTACATGGCGCACCGCCGTCATACAGAAGAGTACAACGCCCGTAATGATTGCACATGGCGCGATAATATTGAAGGGGCCAGTCTTATCGGAGATGGCATTCGGAACGATTCGACCAAATATCGATGCGGCGTTAAAGATGGCCACCATGTAAAATGACAAGTTGTTGTCTGTGATGCCCTTGTTTAAAGGATAGAAGGAAACGTAGAAAACGGCAACATTGAGGCCGGTAAAGCCAATCATCGTGGCGAAGATGAAGACCATGTATGGCACGTCTGTCAGGGCCGAATAGTCAAGTAGTGCTCTCGCCTTGGGAGCCTTGAATCGCATTCTCATCAGGGTTATCGGAATAGCCAAAGTACCGAATACGAGGAAGCCAATCACTCGTACAGCCCATGGAAACCCGAGTCGATCCACGAGTCGGGAGAGGACGATGGGGTAGACGACGCCACCTAGAGAGGACCCCGATGACGCCAAACCCATTGCAAGGCCGAGCCTCGAGCTAAAGTACGTCGGCATGATGGACGCGCAAGGGACAAAAAGGCAGCCAGCCCCAACACCGACCACAACTCCTTGCGTGAGCACGACCTGCCAGTACGATGTGCACAGGCTGAGCATCATATGTCCAAACGTGATGGAAAGGCAGCCGAAGACGATCAATGATTTAAAGTAGCCTCTGTCGTAAATGGGACCTACAAACAGGCCTACCATGAATACCAGGTATGCCTGAACGGCGCCAATCCACGAGATGTCCGAGGACGACCTGTCGAATAGGACCCCCGACTCATAGTAGGCCTGATAAACACCAAAGGTGTTCAACAATCCCCAAGAATTGAAGAACAGCATGACCCCGCCGAGAACGTGGAGCCATGCGACAAGGCCGCCGTCAGGAGGCGGGCTGTGGACGGTCGGCTTGGCGATGGTGACAACTTCATTTTCTGATTGTGCGTGAATGTCGGCCTTTGCTTCTCCAGTTGTCGACGTCATGTCGGAGGCGCTCACCAACGATGGCTTCTCCTTCATGGTTGAGCTCATTCTGGAGCTGTGGTTATCGGGGGAAAGTTCCTAGCCTTAATTTATTAAAGACTTGCGCAGTTCGAGCAGCTCGAGACAGTGTACTCCGTGAGTCAACGGTCACTGGACCATGGCAAGTATTTAAGACGTTGTTTGACAGCCGATCCCCTGCCCTCGGACTTATGCACGCGGAAATCGAAAAGCGCGTAGGATTAGCGCGGGCTGGCGATTGGATCAAATGAGGAGTGGGCTACGAGCAGATAGCAGGTACCAAAACCCCTGTCTGCCCTCACCTGCTTGCACACGGTTTGTAAACAATGTCCGAAGCTAGGAACTACTCCGTGCGCTTGATTGCACCGCAATGATGCTGCCTCTGCAGAGTCCTGTATCCCGCATCTCCGCACCTGTTGACAACGCGATCCAGAAGGGTTTTCTCGGATGAAATCTCCGACGGGCCCTGTGCGATGCTTTCTTGATCTACGGAGTACGAGTACTTTCAAAGCACGTCCCTCCACTAACCGGCCCCTCCCGCATCGGCAGATTTCCCGCCCGGGGGGCGCTAAGGCCGCAAGGGCTGGTCCAGACCTGCGCCCTGTCTCACCGGAGTGGCTGTGGTCGCTCCGCAGTGGACACAGTGACACTCGCGACGGGAGAAACTCCGAGCCGTAGCAGCTCCAGGCCGTCTTCACGGGCCCTTTTCAGGAACGGCAGTAGTCGGCAGCATTCCTTCGAGTAGCTATGTATTTTGCCTGACCGGATACTTGGCGTCGGACTTAGGCGGCGATATATGTGGGTCGGAAGCCCAATACGAGGGCTTACCAGCCGTTGCCAGCCTACTCAAGAGCATGGCAAAATGGCCCGCGCCTTCACCAACTCAAACATTGCCTTCCTCCCTCTTACGTAGGTTACGATGTTGGCGATTAATCAAGTAGCCGTCCTTGCTTCGATAATATGGCACTTTTTCTATAAAATACCTAGCTAGCTAAGCACTACTCCGTAGTCTATTATTATTATACTTACCAAAAAGGGCTGCATTATTAGGGGTGCTATTGCTTTGGCGTGTGGAGACTGGAGTATTTTGCGGTCCATCTTTTTCTATCAACCCCTTTGCTAATGTACGAGGTGAATAATGGGTTCGAAGCATCTAACAAATCGGAGGCTGATGATTAGAAGATGTACGATGGATATGATGTGACGTGATGGCAATATATTTCAATTCTGAGTGGTCCGCGCGAGGTAACAGAATGGATGTCGCAAGGTGATAACCTGCGCAGTACCGCCATACGGAACGGAAGAGGAAATGGTAAGGAGGCATTTGCCATAATTATTTGGAGTGAATTGGTAAACATCGCCGATGAGCGACACGGTATATGTACAATGATTGTTGTGTAGCTCTCACGAAGGAGAACAATAGTAAAAAGGCCCAAGTACGGCGTGTTCTACGATCACGATGATTCCCGCACCTACTCGAACCTCTATGGCCCTGCGCATTTCCATAAAATTAGCAAACATCTTTCATCGTCTGAAATCTCGTTTACATTTGTTCCCATATGCAGAGAAACATGTACCCTCCTGAGTCCGAAATGTACTTAGTGCACCAAAAAGCCAACATCCTTCCATCTCTGCACGAACAATCGAATCAAGCTTTCAGTTACCGGTCCGCATCTCGCCAGGGTCTCAGAATGCTCTCGTGCTTTGGCCGTGTCAAGCAGCAACCCTCCGCATGACATGCGAACGAAATTATCCTCTAGGAAATCAACGAGAATTATGGCGGGATTCTCGCCCTCCGGCCCCTCGACAGCGCGCGGGTGATCCTTGACGCGCTGCACCCAATCTGTCAGTGAAATCATATTCTGCCCCGGGATATCTAGCGCCTGTGCCAGGATTGGGAGTGCTTCCTGCCATTGCTGTCGAACCGGGTTTTCGATATGATACGTGGGGTAATGCTGGCAAGCTTCAGGCAGCGTAAGGAGGTCTACCAAAGTGCCGGCAACGGTGTCAACAGGTGTCCACGAAAGTAATCCTTCGAGGCCGGGCAAAGCTTTTAGAGTCTGAGATGACTTCACCAAGAATGACAGGTGCTCCATTGGGTTCCAGTAGCCGGTAGTACTTGATCCGGCAACTTGACCTGGCCGCACCACCATTGCCCGAAAGCGCTTCGGATACCTATGCAATGTCTCATCTATCATGAGTTCACAGATATACTTGGCATCACCGTATCCTGACGGCAAGACCGACTCAACTGTCATGCGCTCCTCAGGGACGTGCGGACTTCCTTTCCACAGCGGCCAGTGCCCAACGGTTGCGATGGATGATACAAACTGAAATGTGACGGATTGCCCGGGCAATCGACGGGTCGATACCACGCCTGCAGCGTCCAGCAAGTTGCGCATAATTTGCATTTGAGTCTCGAAGCGTTTCAGAGGCCATTTTGCATTCATGAGCCATGCATTGTGGATGAAGTGTGTAGCATTGTTCAATATCATTTCATAGTCTTGGCGTGGCAAGCCTAAGTTAGGTTTCGAGAGGTCCGTTTCAAACACTCGTAATTTTTCCAAAGCACTCTGGGGTAGGCAAATGTCTTTGCTAGTTAGAGCCTGCAGTTGTCGCTCCATGGGATCCAGCCTGCTTTTCCGGTTGAGACAAACCACGCGCGTGACGTCCGCACGAGACGCAAGATTAGCCGCAAGATGAGATCCTAGACTCCCAGTAGCGCCCGTAATCACAGCACACATGCCGTCAGGGTTGCTTCTGACAGGATTCACGGGCGAGCCGGCATCGATAACAGCCGCAAAGCCGGTCGTGAACTGTTGTACATAACTGTCAATGATGGCTTGCCGTGCCACGAGGTCAGCCGGGCGACTAGGAAGGGAGGGGATAGGCATCCGTTCTAACCTCTCTCCAGATGCCATCGCGATGATTAGTCTCTCCACTCTGTTCTCCAGCCGTTGGCCGTCTGTCCAATCAACGTGTCCGTAGCCAACCGACTGGAGGTCGTTTTGCCAACGCGCTTCGTTCGCAACAGCGTGGGTACGACCGTCGTCGAAGAACCACCAGCCTTCGAAGAGCCCGAAGATTAAATCAACCCAATACATGGTGTCGGTCATCTCTAGCATTAGGAGAAATCCGTCGGGCCGTAATAATTTGCGAATATTGCTCAAGGACTCAGTCAAGCTGTGGGTGGCATGGACCGCATTGCTTGCAATTACAATGTGCTGCGTTCCCAAAAGGTCGTTCTCGGGCGCGTTTTCAATGTCATGAGTCCTAAACTTCATGAAGGAATATGGCTTAAACTTCTTCCGCGCGGCAGCGACGAAAGAGGGGGCCAAGTCAGTGAAGGTATACTCCACAGGCACGTCCAAGCTGGCCAAAAGCGGGACAAGCCATCGTGTCGTTCCACCAGTGCCCGCGCCCATCTCGAGGATCTTGAGCGGCCCATCCACGGCATCTAGTTTTGAAGCCAGCCTACCTAGGAAGTCTTCCATTTGCTTGTAGAATACTCGATTCAGAGGCCATTCGCCGTACAGCCCGGAAACAAGCTCACGGCCGTGGGCTGTGCCGAAGACCAACTTGATACCGTCCGTTTCTCCCAGCAAGACCTGCGACAAATTTGAACCAGTGTAGAAAGTAAGTTTATTAGCGGTATCCTGGTCAGGGAATCGTTCGAGTAGCTCTTGGAAAATCGCCTTGCTGGATCTAGTCGGATATGCTACTGCAGTGCGCGTAACGAACGCGTCGTCGACGATGATGAGTTGTGTTTCCTTCTCTAACATCTTGTAAAGGTAATCTACCAATCGGCTATGCTCCTTTGGATGCGAGATGCGTGGAAACTTTTGGCCAGGTTTGGCATCGCGAAGTGGCACTCCCAGCTCCTCGAAAGCCTCGAGGGTCAACGCGATGCACATCTGGGTTTGCATTGGCATAACCATTTTGACGTAATTGAGCTGTCCATATTCAGCGATTCGTTCATCTGTCAGAGCTTTGGTCTCATTGAAAGCTTCCATGACAACCTCAAATGGTGTTTTCAACTCGGCGAGCTCCATAATCAACTCATCCTGGGGTGTGGTTATGGCGGTCTGATTGTCTGATGAGGTAGTGGAGCAGTGGCTTTCTGACCTGCTGTCGCTAGTATCCAAGTCGTCGCACTCCGTCTCCTCAGCAGGCCCGTGCGCAAGGTCAACGGCTCTTCTCACACATCTTATTAAGCCTGGCATGTCAATGACATTCATGAGCTCATTGGTAGGTAGCGAAACATTGAAGGCAGCCTCGATTTCGTGAGCCATCTCCATGCCCAAAAGCGAGTCGATACCCAGGTCTGCTAGCCCGCTATCATCTTTTATTTCGTGCGACTCGAGACCCGATAGTTCTGCTAAGATTGTTTTGACTTTGAAAGTAACATCTAGTCTTGGAGGCTTCGTCTCTTTCCCAACCGAAGCTGGGGTCCGAAGCTGGTCAGGTTGTACGACCGACGGTGATGTGTGCCCCGTGACATCGACAGCTGTATGAGAATCGAGCTTTGCCGTCGTGAGAACAGGCAAACCTGCCGCGGGATAGTCGGTTGTAGTCGTCGTCAGTCTCGTTAGCAACTTTTGCATGGTAGCTTTGGCAACTTTAACAAAGCTAATGCCGAGAATAGCCTCCACCAGTGTCCCATCATCAGCATCGTAGACAAATACATCTGTAAGGTACGATTTCTCAGAAGGCCGATGATGGGTTGCTAATACATGGAAAACTGTCGGTTGGGTACCTTCTCGTTGAAGCTTTGGTGATCGGATCCAGCGCTCAATGCCGTTGGCAAGGTACATGTCGTTTGATGCTCGTCCTGTCATGCAGTTGACCCAGATGCCCCCAACCTGACAAATTGCCTCTGTCAGATAGGCATTTTTGACCCCAGAGTGAAGGCTGTGATCCTTCGTCACATACCCGGCGGATTGATTGCCGCGGCCGACCAGCTTCTGGAGTCCGCGGTAGTCTTCCGAGTATTCAACAATTTCAGAAAATATTCCGTATATATTCTTATGAGATAGAATCTCGTCAACTTCGCCGCTGCTCATCATTTTAACGTAGCGTTGGTGGGCCATGAGCCTCTCTAGCCTCGACAACTCTAGCTTGAGTGTTATGTCGTCGCCAGGGCACAAGTTGATCCTGCCGGTTGTGTGTGTTACTCTTCCTGCACCCTCAGTCGAATGCACACTGATAACTCGGAAAATCCAAGATTTAATTGATCCATTTGCTTCCTCTTCAATCTCGATGTAGACTTGGAGCGCTGGGTTGGCGCAGAGAGGAGACAAGTTCTCAACCATTTGAACCTGAGGTTCCAGTTTCAAAGACTCATGCTCGGGGCTGATGCTCCGGATGGCTTCAATGACCAACTCTAGCTGTACAATGGACGGACATATTGAGGCCGTCTGAGCAATGACATGTCCCGTAATAAAATGATCGTACTGTGGGTTCGTGGTGTTGATCCGAAACTTGGCCGCGCGACCATTGCGATCTTCATATCCAAGGAACGTCAACAAAGCCTCCGGCAACTTCTCGACAATTTCAGTGTTCTCGCACGACTGAGATGTTGCTTCTGGAGCCGATGGGGGTTTTAATTCTAGCCAGTGGCTCGACTTGTCGAATTGATACGGCGGCAACATCAGTGGAGTGTGTCTCTCGGTCTGAGCCGCATGGTGTGCCCAGAACTGCATGCGCAAACCGGCCTTCCACAAACTGACGGTAGCATCGGCCAAATTGTTCCAGGCATTGTCGCATGTAATGTTAATAGCTTGGAAATGTGATTTGCCCGGATTGCCAAGTGCTCTGCTGGCCATCGATGTGATGGTCGAGCAGGAGCCAGCCTCCAAGAAGACCGCCGATGGATACCGTTTAGCAAGACGTTGCACTGCATGGGAGAAAAACACTGGTTGGCGCATGTGGTCAGAGACAAATTTGGCCGTGAAATTTTCCTGCCATGGAAATTCGGTAGCCCTCTCAATCGGAATCGTAGGATCGCGGAACGTCAGCCCTCTGGCGCCCTCCTCCAAGCGCTCCATCAACGGATCAACAAGGGCACAGTGAAATGCATTCGAAACGTTGAGTTTCTTCGCTCTGATCTGGGTTGTGTTCAGCATCTTGTTCATGGTCTCCACCACGGCGTCCATGGACGACTCGAGGCCGGCGAGGGTAAAACTCTTCGGGCCGTTGTGACACGCAATGGTCACAGGCATCATGCCATGATGAGCTTCGCTGGAGTCGGCAAGCAGCTTCTCCAAGTCGGCGAGCTCTGCCTCGACAGCCATCATGGCACCTTTTTCGGGTCCCCAGGCATCTTGAATGAGGCTCGCACGGCCAATAATCAATTTCAGTGTGTCTTTAACTGATAAGACCCCAGAAATGCACAAGGCCGTCAGCTCGCCGAAACTGTGGCCTACAACGGCGCTAGGTTGGAGACCGCAATCAATCCAGCTCCGCGCACAAGCATACTGCATCGCAAAGAGAACTGTTTGCAATTTCACAGTATTGCGGATTGGTGTGCGTTCAAATATATCAGGATATATGCTACCAACATCCAGTGAGCGAGCCAGTGCATCGACGCGGTCAAGGTGTCTTCGAACCACGGACATGGTCTCATATAACTGACGGTCTAATCCAACGAATGTGGATATTTGTCCACCGAAGCAGAGAACCACCGGTCTGGTCCCTCGGGGTCCAGCTGAGGGCATCGAGGGACTGCAGCCATCGTGCATTATCAGGCGTTGTCGAAGCTCCGGAAGTGACTGCGCGCTAAAAATCAGGCCGCAATCTAGATTTCGGTTGCTTTGACGAGCAAGGTTGAATGCAAGATTCGAAATAGAAAGATCTTCATCGGACTCGGCTTTGCGAGCGAGGTAGGCTTCTAGAGCCTTCGTGTACCGGCAAAGACTCGGGTCATCCAGGCCGCATACCCAGAAAGGATACTTCAACCCAGCTCGTTCTCCAGCAGAAGTTTCCATGGCTGGCCTGAGCCGGGCCAGTGGCGACTCTGTGAGTACCATGGAGGCGTTTGATCCTGATGCACCATAGTTATTGACAAGTGCCGCCTTGAACTTCGTATCCCAAGAGAGCAAGCTTGTCGGCACTCTCATTCTATCCGCTGGCACAGCATTGATTGCCGGGTTGATGGTGCGAAAGCTGGCTTGTGGTGGTATCAGGCCTTTATTTATCATCAGTAGCACTTTTATCATTGATATTATGCCCGAGGTGCACTCGATATGACCGACAAGCCCTTTGACGGAGCTGAGTACCAAAGGCTTTTCACGGACGCTTCCCCCGAAGACTTGCCGAATACTGTCATACTCCGCGGGGTCACCTACTGCTGTTCCAGTGCCGTGTGCTTCGACGACAGTGACCTGGCCCGGCTGGAGCCGGGCCTCCTTTGTCACAACGCGGAAGAGGTCTGACAGGGAGGGTACGTTGGGGACGAAAATGGGAGTGCAATTTTGGTTCTGCTGAACCGCCGTTGCAGCCACAACTCCTAAAATTTGGTCTCCATCGGCCACAGCGGCAGATAGCTTCTTGAGGAATACCGCTCCGACACCCTCGCCTCTGCAATAGCCATCTGCTTTGGCATCGAAGGGCTTGCACTGCCCCGTTGTGCTTAAGAATGATGCGCCTGCGAGGTTCTGGAACCACACGGGGCTTGTCATGACGTGAGTCCCCCCTGCCAACGCTGCATTGCATTCTCCACTAATAATCGCCCGGCATGCCTGATGCACAGCAACAGCAGACGAGGAGCAGGCGGTGTCGATGGTAAGGCCGGGACCTGTCCACCCGAAATGGTGGCTTACCTTGCCTGCGGCGAACCCCTGTAGATTACCGGTTGCTGTGAAGGCGTTGGGAGGGTGACAAGCAACGTTTGACTCATAGTCCGACGCACACAGCCCTATGTAACATCCGACCCTCCTGTCAGGCTCCGTTGACTGAAAGTACCCGGACTGTTCCACAGCTTGATAAGCAATCTGCAGCAATAGCCGCTGTTGGGGATCCATGGTCGCGCTTTCCCGTGGGCTCTTTTTGAAAAACTTGTGGTCGAAATTACTCGGCCCGTCAATGAGGTTGGCGAACCACTTTCGCTTCGGGTCGGTCTCTCTGAAAGCCGTCTGAAAGGGGATACGGTCTGCCGGTACTTCCCTATGCTGCGACTCGGCTGCACAAAGCAGCTCCCAGAATTCTTCCAAGTTATCCGCCCCTGCTACTTTACACGACATGCCCACAACGGCGATGTCGTTATCCGAGATGTTCAGGGAGGCCATTCTTGTGGTTACTGCCAAGTCAAAGATATCTTCCAAGTGAATAACTTGAGAACCCAGTGCAAGCATATGGGATGGTGGAACACAGCGCTCGGGCCCGAAGCAGAGAATGACTGCATCCTTGTCATGCGTCTGGGATAGTTCTGAAAACGTGCGGTGCCAATTGGGTGGCTCGGTCAAAATAGACTCGAGCGCGTGATAATGCAGATTGCCTTGTGTAATAAGGCCACCATCGGAGTTTGACCGTGTGGGTATGGCAACCATGGATGCATCGGGAAAGCGGAAGCCCTGGTTTGCATCGCAGAACTGCTTCAGTGATGCCACGATGGGACGGTGGCACTGGGCATGGAAGCGGCCATGGAGGCCGAGCTCTGAAGCTGTGATGCCAGCAGATCTGAGGATTTGTTGTAGCTCCCGGATAGTAGATTTCGCTGACGTGACTGTGGCTCGATTCTCATCATAGAAGACGGAAACATAGGCCTGCGTTACGTGTTAATGGGGTGGGCTATGGCGCTCGACCAGGCTCTGACATACCTCGGGAAAATTCTTGAGGATCTTCATCATCTCTCCCCTAGCTTCTAATGAATTCCAAGCAGTTCCGAGGGAT
This sequence comes from Tolypocladium album, assembly GCA_024341135.1. Lineage (NCBI taxonomy): Eukaryota > Fungi > Ascomycota > Sordariomycetes > Hypocreales > Ophiocordycipitaceae > Tolypocladium > Tolypocladium album. The sequence goes on from JALHCF010000046.1 coordinate 16,391, forward strand.
ATGAAACCATTCGTCTTCGAGATCGTGTCCTGGGCATCGACCGCCATGCCGATAAGCAGACCCAGCCGGATTGCCACCGCGCCATACAATTGAAATCCTGCTCTATTTTCGGCACTTGAAACCGCAAATGCGCTCAGGAGTCCTGTACAGAAACCGAGAGTCTCCTTGCCACTCTTGCAAGTCTCAAAGTGGTCAATGCGTTCGTCACCCTCTGCGGTTGAACGTTGAAGACACTGAGTATACTGGGTCAAGTGCGAAATGACAACCAATGGTATGAGCAGTCTGTTTGGAAGAGGTAGTGGAGTTTCCAAATTTCGTCCTGTCTGGAAGCATTCCGCCAGACCCACAAGCTCGCCGTGTCCTGAACCGACTTGAAGATTTGGAAGGGAGGCCGTGATGATATTCCAAAGTCGCGGCAGTTGGGCAACGATTTCGAGGATCCACTTGTTGTCGGCGTTGCCGACAACTGCTTTCCGGACCTGAGAGAAGTTTGCATGGTCAAATGACAATGCAAGAGGTCCGAAGAGAAGAGTCGCAGGACCCTCGAAGGGGACTTGGGAAGCCTCATGTACGGTAGTTGAGTGTAACATGTTGATATTTTGTGGGGACGTCTTCAAGAGGAGTATCGCAATACCAAGAACTAGCGAGCGGAAGTTGCTTTCTAATGACTTCTGGGACTTCCCATGGCGGGTACGGTTTGGCACGAGAAAGTCGGTTCGAAGAAAAGATGCGAGGCCTGGCGAGATAAATGATGATCAATATGATCACTAACGGAAGGATGGTCTCTTTTTGCATATGATCTGGGAAGAGATTCAATGAAGACACACCTTAAATGTTCTCAACCAAATATCAGCTATCACAGTAAATGGCACGAGATTCCTCGGCTCATCAGCCTAGCAATCCGCCGATGGATGTGAACACAATGTGTCAGGAGAGAACGCAACCATTGCGGGCCCGGATGAACTGAATATTGCACATACTCGTAAGCGCTAAAAGCCCCGCGAAACCTCTTGAGGTCCGAAAGATTGACTTTTCCCGGCCCGAACCAACTACCTCCAAGCTAAATTTTTCATTCAGCCGCTCGCAAGTAGAAACTCCGGGGGAAAAAACCGTGGAGGGGCACGGATAACTCATATAGGTATTTTTATTTCTATCATGCTAGCTTATGTCACCCAACAATTGCATCTGCCTGTTAATGGTAACGGCATGCTACTGGAACTTGCTCCAACCCCCAGTGCGTGTCAGTGTCATAAATTCAGACTGGTCTCACTTAATATTTGCCTATGTGATGAATTCGCAAATTGCTTCATCCTCTCCGTAGGTACTTCACTTACCGCTGATCTTAATATTGAAGCCCACTATCCCGCACATATTGCAACACAGCTCTCAAAGTCTTCATACCTTGATTTCAGTTCAACCTAGCTTAGCAAATACTCTGTTTCGGATCATGGATATGCCTTCTGAGCCGATCGAAGTCGCCATCGTTGGCGGTGGCATCATTGGACTCGTCCTCACCGTGGGTTTACTTCGCGTCGGCGCCAAAGTCAAAGTGTATGAGCAAGCCCAAGGCTTCCGCGAGATTGGCGCTGGCATCGCATTCACGGCGAATGCAATTCGTTGCATGGACCGTATCGACCCAGCTATACCCATCGCGCTCCGATCCAGCGGGTCTGTTGCTACGTCCAACGGTGGCGAGAAAGATCCGAACGACTTTCTCCGCTGGATTGACGGGTATGATCGGCATCGGGAGAATGAGCCTAATCATCAACGTCTGCTGTACAAGCTCGACGCCGGCTATCGAGGATTTGAGGGCTGTCGGCGTGACCAATTCCTCGAGGCCCTGGTGAAGATTGTGCCCCCCGACGTCATTGAGCTGAAGAAGCGGCTGGAGACCATTGAAGACAGGGGCAAGGACAAGAAGCTCTTGCTCACATTTCGAGACGGCACAATCGCGGAAGCCGACGCCGGTAAGTCTGCATATTCACGACACCCCAGTTTCGGGCAACATCCATTATTTCACTGGAGCATTGTGTTAACACGACATACAGTCATTGGTTGCGATGGCGTCAAGTCACGCGTGAGACAGATCCTGCTTGGCAAGGACCATCCGGCGTCGAACCCTCGGTATACGCAATGCGTGGCCTATAGAACCCTGATTCCTATGGACAAGGCCATTGAAGCACTCGGCCCGTACAAGGCTATGAATCAACATAATCATGTCGGGCCAAATGCAAATCTTCTCCACTACCCTGTTGCAAACAACAGCATGATCAATGCAGTGGCTTTTGTTAGAGATCCAAACGAGTGGCCGGACAATACGCAGACGGTCGCCCAAGGAACTAGGGAGGATGTCAAAGCTGCGTTTCCGGGCTGGTGCCCCCCGGTACAGGCACTGATCGACCATTTTCCGGACACGCTTAGCAAGTGGGCCATTTTTGATCTCTGGGATTATCCTGCACCTAGCTACAACCGCGGCAGACTGTGCCTGGCTGGAGACGCGGCCCACGCTACCAGCCCTCACCATGGCGCAGGCGCATGCATGGGCATCGAAGATGCACTTTGCCTTTCGACTCTGATGCATGAGGTTAACGTCGAAATCTGCGAGAACCCGGATATGAAGGATCAGGCGCTTTCTGCAGCTTTTAGTACTTACGACACCATCAGACGAACACGGAGCCAGTGGGTCGTCAATAGCAGCCGCCGGGTGTGCGACCTACACCAGCAGCAAGAATGGAGTGATGATTCCAAGCTGGGGAGAGCCGAGACTTGCTTTGAAGAAATAAAGGATCGATCTTTGAAGATCTGGCATTTCGATTTCGACTCCATGTTGAATGAGACGCGTCAGGTATACCAGCAGAGCCGAACGACATCAAATGGCTCTGTGAGAAAACCGATGATTTATTAACCTTACAAATCACTTCATAGTGGCAATTTAAGATGGGCAATTTGCATACTGTTATGACTGCCGCTAATATCAACACAAAATCTTTGCTGGTACAATGAAAGAAGACATATTCGTAAATGGGTTGCTTCAGAAATCCGCAAGCCATCACCATGCATCTTCCATTAGAAAGCTGTTGTTGATATCTTGAATCTGCGCGAAATTATGTTAACAACATTCGCATTCTCGTTCGGGCATGGACAGCAAGCTCTGAAGAGGAAAGTGTCCCTGGAGCGCCTTTCCAATCATAAAACGTCAGCCACAGATTCGCACATAGGTGACGATGAGACTGCTGGGTGTGCCAAAGCATGATACTCATGATTAATGTGCCAATACAGCTCTTGCGGGGGATCCATTGAATTCGCCGCCTTCTAGAGTGGTGTCTCCTTCGCCACACAACCAGCCTCGCCTCAGAGGCTCTTCCGCCCACATGTTGCGGTTCGGATCCTCAGCAATTTAGTGAGCCCGGAAAATTAGCTTGAATGCTGAGGAGGGCCTTTCAAACCTTCGGCATAACAGTAGCCCCGAACTCGGTACCTGTATTGAGAAGTCTTCCGAATCCTCTCGGAATAGCCTCTAGCCCCCAGGTTGCACCGATTTCGGCTTGGAAATACGCTTCACGGCGATGCTCTTTCGGTGGCAAGTCACCTGTCTCTGTGGGTGTAAAATACCACACAAGCCAGCTTCTATTACTTGTAGACAGCGCATCATGTCCCTGTCATCATTGTGAGCCGACACGCCAACCGTTACAGGATAGGCTCTTTCGAAGTTAAACATAGAGCAGAAATTTCCCAGATTGAACATTTTTAAGCAAACTTAGGTACACATGGTGATAAGCCATTCGAAAGCTGATGGAGATCTTTGAGTCGTAATAAGGTTTCGGACATTACATGCATCGAGATGTTCAATGCAGTTGAGTAAATAGGCACGAGTTCACAAGAGTCGGTGATAGGAACGCAGGGCGATGAGTTATTCGAAGAACTGGGCATTCGAATTATTCATTCTTCTATGTTGATTTACCAAGAGTCGCTGTACAAGCCCTGGCCTAGTTTATTGAAACACCGTAAGCTGTGCAGCAGCTCCCTTAAGCAGGTCAATTTCTTATCTGGCGACTCATCGAGTGCTCGGTTTGTATCAAGAAGCTCCACACAAAACGTCAATGGGATCGGCGTCAAAGGATGTACCTGCAAAGCGCGTTTAAGCACCGTGATGTCTTCTGAGAGGAGAGTGACAGATGGTAACTCACCTTGAACCAGTTCAAATGGGATAGCTTAGCCGCGAAGGATATGACTTCTTGTGCAGCTACGGAAGTTCGGCCCTCGTATCCCGACACAACAAAGGTGTTTTCATCGGCTGCTGAATTGAATCGTTCGACCGTTTGGGAGAAAAGTAATACAGTGGTTCGCCACATCATACCAATGAAAAGCAGCATTGGGTCTGCCTCTTGCGACGCAAGGGGGTATTTCAAAGAAAACCCTTCCATCCTCTGAGTGAGGGTCGCATCAATTGACTGATGGTTGAACCAGAAATCGTCTGCCACATTAGGGTGCGCCTTGGCTAGGTGCTGGTAGGATAAGGCACGTCCGCTCATAGTGGCCACAACGATGCACTCGATAAATGGCGACGTTGAGCTAGAGTCTTGAGAGGCTATTGCATCGGCGAGATAGCCAGTAACTACTGGCTGGTCGTTTTGAAAGGCTGGCTCGGGTGCCGGGAGCCGAATGACACTCTTTGTTACAAATTGATCCGTCAGTTCTTCGACCTTCATAGGGGTTGGGGGTTTGCTTTGTGCCATTACCTGCTCGTCAAAAGTCAACGGCGAACCACTTCGTAGGCTCACAAACCGATCTAAGCAGTAGGCCATCCAGAACGTCCGCCGCTTTTGCTCCATCTCAATCCAGTGGTCCCGAGCAGCCGGCATGGAGCATGCATCTGTTTCCCGAAACCAGTCGAGCTGGATCAGCCGAAATGCACGCCCAGCACTAATCCAGCCACGACGAAAGTCTACAAACATGAACTCGTGGATGGCTAGCAGTAGCCAAGATTGAATATGCTCAATATCCGTCCTCGAAGGGCAGGCTGCTTCTGCTTCCAGCTCCTCTATCAGCCGACGTGCTTCTCGGTACAGCGAATCTCCCATGTCCTGATAATGGGCTGATGCCGATGCAGCTGATGTCCACAGGGTGTATTGAAAGCACAACTGTGCCTTGCTTTTGGCGGATCGTCGAGCCCAGGACGAGTATCGACCGTGATGAACAATCGGAGCGAATGCGTGTATTCTATCAAAGAACAATTGGTCCCTGTTACGTGTCAGACACTTGACATTCTTATATTTGCTTCTATAAATGAAGCATATCCCTCCATTGGGCGATTCATGGCTCTCCCCGTTCATTCCATGGCTTCTGTGTCAAACAGGTAGACTTACAGCTCTGCTTGCATCAAGCTTGATATATTCGTGGTATACAGCCCGTTAGCGCCCTTAAGTACTCTTGTTCTTGCATCCGGATCTGGCGAGGCTTGCTCGTCATGGTTTCCGTCGAAGCTTTGTGATGGGGACGGAGAGGCTGTGGTTTCGCCTCCGCCGAAAGTACTCTCGACTGAAGATTGAGGCGGCGGTGGACAGTGTATTGTTGTTACCAGGCTGGAGTCTTGCAATAGCGTTTCGACATCCGCAATGGGGTATTCCCAATGAAGAATATGTTGGTCCTTTTCAGGCGTGAAAAGCCCCTCAGCCCAGTTTTCATCACAGGTTGAGCTCATGTTCTCGCCGCCACTATACTGTTGAAGCATAGCACCCTCGAGCGCGGCTAAGGCACAATCTTGTGTGTTAGCTAAACCAAGACGTTGAGTTGGGGAAAGGGTCTTGGGATAGGGAGTCTTGCCAATGCGAGCTTGCATTGCCTTCAGATAACCACGTTTGGGCCCTCTAGGCGCTCGGTTTGTCGTAACTTGGCAGACCGCGCCTGCCGCTTCACACATGCCGCATTGGGGCTGCTGCCGATCACATCTCAGTTTGCGTCTGCGGCACTCCTCGCACGCTCCGCCAGGCTTCTGGCGTGCCTGCGACTTGGGTCCCGGATCTGCTGGCTGAGACATGGCCTCTTCCTTGCGTCCGTACCAAGTCCCCTAGGATACTCCGTACACTCGGCCAAAGGCCGAAATCTGCGCGGAGCCAACAAGGACTCGATTTCAGAACTTTGGAAGCCAAATTCAGGTATTTAGAAATCAAGACGACGGCTCGGTGAAAGAAAAGAAAGAGCCCATAAAGCTGAAGTTATCGGCAGCCAGGATTCTAGGAGCGGCGCCCTTTAGTTCAATGTGCGCATGCCCAAGGCTAAATTACTTCTCGGCCATCGGCTCTATCTCCCGATAGCCGGGGCTGATCTGACATTTTGCATTGGACAAGCTCGCCAATTGGATGGATCTTTTCAGGGTCTTGCCACCAAACGTGGCAGGTGAGCTTACACCTGGACGTTCTAGAATTGTAACCAACAACTAGGCAACTGTGAGGAGGGCTCGGGCGTCCTAGAATAGGTTAATATCATGGCATTGCATTCCGAGTCGCAATCCTCATGGCTTCAGCCGTACACAATTTCAAAATCTTGTGGCTTCAGCCGTACGCACCTTGGATGGCCTCAGCCTCAGCCGCACGCAGATGCGACATTCTAGCTTCAGCCGTATGCACGAACAATGTAACCATCTGTCTCAGTACCCGGTACTCCGAACTTGGTGCCGTACTGACGGTTATCCCTTGCTTTGACACCTCCCAGCGGAAATTTTGAAATCTGCGATCGTCACAGGTCCTGCGACAGTTGTGCACGAATGGTAAGAGAAAGCATCGCAGTGCTGTGGTCACTCGCGCTCTTCTGTTGACCTACTCATGTGAGTGAAGTGTTCATAACTGTTCATGAGTGCTAACGAGACTCTACTGAAGTCCTGGCGTATTGAATCCACTCCTTTCTGCAAGCGCCGACCCGATTGAAAGTAACGCCTTCACATTTAATTCGATTCTGCAGTTGCCAAATTTTCTTGTTCACTTTCTCGTCCTATGCTGCCCACCAACAGCCGTTCGGTTCAGAACCACGGCGCTGTAGGCAACGGCCCCCGCCATTTGTCTCAGCTTGAGAGTTGCTTACTACGAGTCTGGGCAGGCTCGGGCGTACCAGTTTCACTTATTTTAGAAGCAAACTTTACTGTGCAAAAGTAGAGATAACTTGCTAGCTTCTCTAGGTATCTGTGACCTCCTCTCTGAACAGCTGGTTGCAAGCCCTACTTCGATGGGCAGTGCCGGGGGCAGTGTGTATGCGTCCGTGTGGCTTTCCTGCATCCTCGCGGACGCCCGGTCCCGCATACTCCGTGGAGGTTAACTGGATCGGGGCCGCGGCTGAATAACGCAGCATATCGTAACCATAATACGGCTCGACACATCTCGGCACCGGAGAAATATAGGTCATCGAATGATGGGCATTTCCGTTATCGGCGCCGACAGCAACATTGATGCTTGCTGTTAATTGCGTCGCGGCTCGGCACGGAGAAATATCAGACATGGCTAATATTGCCAAACATAGCAAGTATTCGGCGAGGTTTTGTATAAGTGTGCGCTTCACAGCTCGAGCCTAACGTCTAAATGCGCTTTTCATCACGTCACATTATTCATGTAGCATATTGCGAGCAGTATCAATCTACTGTTGGATTTGTCTTCTTCCACAAAAACAGATTGCAGTTGGAACGCTAAACCACCCGCCCTCATATTATAATGGCTGCCGCCGACAATACCGCCGCGTTCCTGACTGCTGCGAAGGTCGTTCCGTTCGAAGTCAGGCCCGCTCCCGTCTGGACAGCTGGTGAAAATGAGATTCTGATCAAGAATCACGTTGTCGCCATTAATCCCGTTGATGGCAATTTGCAGTACATGGCCTTCTTTCCGCTACAATACCCAACCATTCTGGGCCAGGATGTCGCGGGCGAGGTCGTCGCCGTTGGTCCTAATGTGACCCGCTACAAGCTAGGGGACCGTGTTCTCGGCCTTGCTGTGGCAATGGCGACTGGACGGCACGAAGATGGGGGCTTTCAGCGTTATACCATTCTACAAACCCACATGTCCTGCCCGATTCCTGCTGGCATGTCGTATGATAGAGCCGCAGTTCTCCCGCTTGGCCTCTCGACGGCTGCCTCGGGGTTATTTCGGAAGGACTTCTTGAATCTTCAACTCCCCACCGAACCTGCACAGAGAATGACGGGCAAGACTGTCCTCGTTTGGGGGGGCGCCTCGAGTGTGGGAAGTAACGCCAGTATGTGCTCATTCAATCATCTCCTCTTTGGCTTCATTAATGAGCTCCTCGATTCCGTTCTTCCCTCGGTGTACCCCAGCAGTATTTAGTCCATCTGCCCTTTCCTTCCCCTAAGCCAGGAAGACCTTTATACTAACCCACGCCAATATAGTCCAACTATGTGTTGCAGCTGGCTATGAAGTGATTACCACAGCATCGCCCCAAAATTTCGAGTACACCAAGAAGCTCGGCGCGTCCCAGGTCTTCGACTACAACAGTCCAAAAGTGCACGAGGAGCTCCTAAACGCCTTTAAAACGAAGACAATCGCTGGGGTGATGGACTGCATCGGAGCCCCAGCGTGGGATATATGTCTTGATATCGTGCAGGTCAGTTCTTTCATGGCGGTCTATCGCCTTGCACTTCTGAGTTCTGTGGTCTTCCTGCGACCGAAACCATTTCTTCTACATCTACGTTCTTCAAAATTTCAGTTAAATATTTTATGGTTTTCTTTTGGGGAGACAACTAACCAGAAAACTCTGACAGAAAACTCCTGGCAATAAGTTTGTTGCAACCGCGAAGCGTGGCTTCCCAGAGCCGCCCGAAGGGGTGCAGATTCAAGCTGTCTTCGGCGCAACAATCAAGGATAACGAGATTGGAAAGGCAATCTACGAGGGCTTCTTGCCGAAGGCACTGGAATCTGGGTCATATATACCTTCACCAGAGCCACTGGTTGCAGGCGAGGGACTTAAGAGCCTGCAGGCGGCTGTAGACTTACAACGCGCAGGTGTCTCCGCTAGGAAGATTGTTGTCAGACTTTAAGAAACAAGTAAACTCCACTGTGATGGGCACTTCCAAAACTGTTTGAATCTGGCAGTATAGCTAACACGTTTTGGTTGGACAGCACCTAACCAAGAAGTGCAATTGTCAATGCTTAATTTCCTCATGACTGCCAGCTTGATGTATGTATATGAACTATTCGACGAATCAAAAGCGCTTTTGCTTTAGCCGTATGCAGTCATGTCCATTAATTACGCAGCCAGCCTCTTGTCTGGCCCGACTAGGGGCTTCACGCGGATCCCATCAGGTCTTCAGCAGACTCCAATATCACTCGAAATCGCATAATTTGATTTATCCTTTTGACGCGCGATCATTTGCACCCTAGCCAGATCCACAATACATCAGTTATGGCTACCCCGCTAAACCTGAAGCCGGATTGAAGTTTGATCTTGATTTGCACTTTACCTTAACGAGTTGTCGGATTAAATACCTCATCCGTCGATACTACCATGAAACTTGGCAGAATACACCATCACCTTTTACCACAAAGTTTTGAATCCAAGTTGTATCGAGGAACCTATGCCACCATACATGTATCGTGCGGAAAGGCCACCCGTCGCGCCACGGACCACTGCACGTCACTTCCTTATCTTGACCTTCATTCCCAATTTTAGCACATCTCGACTAATACCTCTTTTAATTTTATCAGAGGAACCTCCTGTTCCGTTCCCCATGAGCTTCGTCGTATTCCAGTGACCTATAATGTTTTCGAGAAGCGTAGAATTGCCAAACACATCGGTGAAAATATCGACCAACGATACGTGACCTTCGCCCAAAAGACTTCGGACAACGTCGGCCACCAATTTGACAACGGACAGGGGAATGGACAGTCTGACCTGATTCAGCACCGCCTCAATGAACTTTATATGGTGGCCATTGACAACAGTGCTGTTTCCAGTCACGTAGAGCTGAATATCGCCTCGACTAAGTGCATCGGCCTGGCTGGCAAATATGGCACCAATGTTCGGCAAAATGCGCTTCAGGTAGATTTCGCCACTGAAAGATCTTGTGTTGTTCCCAGGAGGCAAAACAACTTCATAGAGGGTGATGAGCCCTATTTTTATGTCGCCAAGGAACACATTGAGGGTTAAGTTTCCCAGGCCCAGAGTCAAAACTCCCCAGTTCGGCAAGTTTAGAGTTCCCTTGATGTTAGTGCCATTCTTTTCAGGCGGAAGCACGAGCTGCAATTCCTGGATAGCGAGACCTTCCAGTCCATTTAGACCTGGGAGTTTAATAGTCTTTTCAAGATGTGGTTTGGATTCGAGAACCCCGAGATGAATTGTCGGGTCACCTCTGATAGAAAGCTTCACCTGCTTCTGGTCAAGGACGTTGTTAAACCATGCGATGAGCTCTGTTTCATTAGTTATCGTCACCGATTGATTGTTGAGGGTTGCTTCTGTGTTTCCATTGACATGTTGTTCTGGGAGAGTGATGTTGATGAAGGGCGAGAAGGCAGAAGTTTTCTGATTATAAAGGAAGAGCAGTATGGGATCGATTGTTACTGGAAGTGGCGTATCGAGAGACGTGTTGAGAGACAAGGCGACTTGTGTGGGTGATAGAGCGTAAAGAGCACCGCCATGAACCGGCAGCTCCTGGTTGTCGAGCAAGAGCTGCACAATGGCGGGAATAATGATTTTGAATCTGTCATTTTGTTAGCGTGTCTCCTGACATTTACAACCTGAAGTCTAATCACAGTATCGGTAGCAAGATGGCGAGTAAAATGATGATGCCAATGAGATACCGGACCCAAAATCGTCTGAGGTGACGCATTACCCTCTGCCTTTTGTTGAAGACTCCTGGTGGCGACTTGTCTTGTACCTGGTCGACTGAGGCACCGTCATCACTGCGGGGGTTCGAAAATTGCCCCCCTTGAGATTGGACCACCTGAGCTCTTGGATTAACGCAATCTGCCCTGTCTTTAACATGGGCTGCTGGGTCTTTTGGCCCATGGCGTGGCATCTCCAGCAAACGATTTGACGGCATGACGCCCTAATCTTGAGAAGCAGCGAGAGATGGCTTGATCGTCCGTACATGTACCAGCGCAAAATTCTGGCGATACGACTTCAAAACAACTGGAGTTGAGTTGGCGTGATCGCAGTCTTTCAGAGCTGCAACTACATGTATTGACTTCAAGCCAAGCGCGCCGAGGCACTTTTGGGTAATCGTGCCAGAAACGTGAGCTACCCCTCACTCGGGCTTGTAATATGCAAGCCTTCCGCGACATTTTCCCAGATAGGCAAGCGTGCCCATTAGTTAGGAATAGCTCGGCTGGTCTGCGTCGGATACCATGCATCTTCATGCACGATAACCTTGCCGACGCCGGCTATTGCAAGTGCTAGTCTGAATCACTGGTGACTTTGTGAAGGTTTCCGCTGTTCCATCCTCGGTCGGAGCAGACCCTGAATTCAGATCACCATGCCGTTAAATTGGGACGTCCAGATTGGACTGCCATAGCGGGTGGGGCCACTAAGGGGCTTGGCCTGCTATTAGGACCTCGACTGCACCTGCCTCTTACCAGCTCTGCTACCTGCTCCGTACTACGCGCGAAGTGCGGAACATGGGACTCTACTTAAAGATTTGCGTTGTTAAATATAGCTCTGATGGGTATGCAATCGTTTGTGAATCCCATCTATATACCTCATGTTATGCAGTTTGATCCATACTGGCAATCTACAGCTCAGATGGGCATGCTAGGTCTCCATTAAAGTCGACGAACATGGTTTCGTGGCAGCAGATGGAGTCTCCAATGCATTCGACGCTGGACTTGCTGAGATGGAGGAGACTGCTCAACCACGCTGGGGCTCTTTGCGTTTATATCGCTGAGCCATGCAAACAAAGTAGGTCTTGCGGCCAGTCTGGGGAAGATTGATTCGTTTGGTCCCCTGCCATTTTGGTCATGTGGTGCCATGTAGTTCGCATAAGCTATATTGGCGCGGATACTTGATTCAAGCGATTCCGCACTGCAGCCTACGAGTATTAACTTACTCCGTACAGCAATCTCCACATGGCCAGGTGGGCTGGGTCGGGGAAGTTGGACTTGGGGCAACGCGGGGGAGGGGTCAGATCCTTGCATGTAATAGCGCCGATCCCAAAAACATCAGTGCCGACGGGCCTGAGCTCCGAGGCTCCGCTGTAGCCAACCTTCGCAGAGTACATGTGAAATTGAATATGCGATGGAGATGAAGTCTTGTCCAAGATTCCATCGACCCCAGGGCCACTGTTCCTTGTCTGTCCTCAATATCTCCTGATGCAGCTTGTCCTAAGCCTTCATCGATTCTGAGCGACGCCGCTGCCATGCGACTCGCCATTCTCCTCGTTACCATTGTAGCGCCATTGGGCCTTGTCGCTGATGGCTCACCGCGAACGGCTTCGTCGCACGAGCTCCAGCTGGATGAGCTGCTCGCAAGGCACAACCTAGCATTGGTTCCTCGATCAGAGCTCACGGATGCACTGACAGAGCTCAATGGGCTGTTGAGGAGAAGTCATATCCAACAGCTCAAAGTGCCTGTATTTCCACGACAAAATGGTACGGGTTCGAGTTCCGGCTCAAGCTCCAGCCAGGGCCTTCTGGACCTTCAGGGCCTTGGGCTTGGTGACTTGAGCGATGCTCTCGGCGCGATCACCAAATTGGGCGCGCAGCTAGGCGACATCGGTGGTCTTCTCAAAGCCATTTCGGGACTACTTAGCGACGAGTTCTTGCAGGCGTTACATGACGCCATTTTATACTTATCACAGCTGCTTCAACCCCCGTTTCCCAACATTACGAGGGACATTGTGACGAAAGCGCAGCCGCTCATCACGCTACTCTCCTCGCTTAATCTTGGGAGCATTGTAGATGAGCTAAAGCATATCGACATCCCCAGCATCGTCAAAGTCATGTTAAAATTGCTAACGGACAAGAATATTAATAACATTGAAAGTCTTCTGTCCAACGGTGCATCACTTCTCACCCCTTCCTTTGTCAACGAGACTCAGGCACTCATTGGAGATGCCTCTCCAGTGGTCGAAAAACTTTCAGACATCGATCTCAAGGGCTTGTTGAACGAGCTGAGTCCACTTCTCACTGCCGACTCAACAAAGGCCATTGTGAGCCTATTGCGCAACGCAGAGTTACTCCTCACTCCTGCATTCGTCAACCAAACTCAGGTCCTTATTAGCGATGTTTCACCTATAGTCGAAAAGCTCTCACGCACCGACCTCAAAGGCGTCATCGACGCCCTATCGCCTCTGCTTACATCTGATTCAATCAAAAGTGTAGCCGGCCTGCTCGGCAATGCTGAATCTCTTTTGACAAATGAGACCGTCTCAAGCCTGAAGTCGCTACTGTCCAGCGCTCAGCCACTAGTTGATGGATTGTCCAAAATTGACCTCAGAGGAGTTCTGGATTCTTTGGCCCCAATTTTCACGCCCAAGTCTGTGCAAGGTCTCGTGGGGCTCTTGCAAAATACTGAGTCACTTTTGACCGAGCAGACCGTTTCGGATCTGAAGTCACTCCTATCTGCTGCACATCCACTCATTCATGAGATCTCAAACGTTGATCTCAAAGGCGTGGTAGACGCATTGGACCAATTTCTTACTTCGGATTCAGTAAAGGGTTTGGCTGTACTGCTCAGGAATGCCGAATCCCTGCTTACTTCAAACTTCGTCTATCAGACGCAAGCTCTGGTCTCCGGCGCTACACCTCTTGTCCAAAGTCTAAGCAAGCTTGACCTGCAAAGCATAGTCAATCAGATCGCACCACTCCTGAACTATCTCAGCGAGCTTGATTTGAAAAGAATTTTCGATACCATCGGTTCCTTACTTTCAGCAGATAGCTTTGAAGGCATTTCTGGACTGTTGAACAATGCCGAGGCACTTTTGACACCCGAATTTGTGTCACAGACAAAGTCACTCGTGTCTGGCGCGTCGCCAGTTATTAAAAGCATCAGCAAGCTCAATATTCAAGGTCTGATCGAACAGGTCATACCAATTTTGTCCGAGCTTGGAAAGCTCGACCTCAATGGCCTATTCGTCGCCATCAGCCCTCTTCTTTCATCTAATAGCATCAACGGTATCCTCGAGCTCTTGGAAAATGCGGAGCACCTGTTGAACGCCCAATTCGTTGATCAAACCCAAAAACTTATAGCTGGTGCCCTTTCTTTGATCACTACCCTTGAGGACATCAACCTTAAGAACCTAGTTGGCCAAATATCGCCAATCTTGACCAGCCTCAGCAAAATCGATCTCCAAGGACTCTTCGGTGCAATCAGCCCTTTGCTCACAGCAGATGGCATGAAAGGGATCGTTGAACTGCTTGCCAATGCTGAGAGCTTGTTGACCGTCAAATTCGTCGACCAAACCCAAACAGTAATCAGTGGTGCTGTCCCATTGATCTCGCAGCTTGGCATAATGGATCTCCCAGGTCTTGTACACAAACTGCAGCCCTTGTTAAATGCTCTAGGGCAGGTCGATTTGGCAGGAATTATCGATGAAGCGAAGCCTTTACTAAGAGCTCTTGGCCAGATTGACCTGTCTGAGTTGGTCAGACAAATCACCCCGATCCTTAATTCACTGAAGGACATCGATCTGAAAGGCCTTTTTGACGCGGTTGCACCCTTGCTTACACCTTCCACTTTGAATGGCCTCACCTTACTTCTGGGCAACGTTGAAATGTTACTCACAACGAAGTTCGTCAACGAGACCCAGACGCTCGTCGGCGGTGCGGTACCTTTGATACAGACGCTGGAACGTTTTGACCTCGTGGGCCTTTTGGACTTCGCGAATCACCTCGTCAAATCCCTCTCCCAAATCAATTTGGAGACTCTCATAAACGACGTCAAACCCATTCTTAGCGATATCAGTCAGATTGACATTCAGGGAATCGTGGACCAAATATCACCCTTGATCACTCCAGTAAATGTTAAGGGGCTCGTCACCCTTTTGCGCAATGTCATGACGTTGTTGAGCGCGACATTTGTATCGCAAACTACTGAGTTAATCAGTGACGCTACACCTGTAGGTTCCCTTCATGCTGATTTCTCCTCATCAGAACAGTTACTTATTTATCTCTCATAGCTTGTGGCAACAATATCGGATGTTGTTCATGCTATATTTCAGGCTATGATAGGTTAATGCACCTTCTGTGCATCATGAGCAGCCAGATGAGCAGCATTGAGTAAAACTTATTTGTGAAATAAATCACCGTTTTGCATGTTAAGAGCGAGCACAGACTGTGTGTACAAGCATTTGTGATATCGTCGCATGTGCGCAGAAGTGCATGTGCGCAGAGGTGCATATAATCTAACCCTCAAGTATTTGACATTAAATAAGGTATATTGAAACGATTCAGCTCTCACCAATTACCCTCATTTTAAAAGCTTGAATTGGCCAATTGTCCCACCGGTTTATATCTTCAATTTTTGAAGGGCTGCTATTAACCTAAAAGCATACCTAGCGGACCTTTCTTAGAGAATTTTTATAGAAGCCTTCCTGATCTACCTAGAAGCACGGCCCCGGTTTCTGCAATGAGAATTCTGGAGAATCTGGACCATAGTTGTTGGTCTTGTAGCTGTTGGTCTGAAGTGAGCGCTCCTCAGTAACCCCAACAAATATCCTCGTTAAAATAAAAATAGTTCTTCATACTTTTCGTCCTATCACTCCTTCCTTCGACATGTAACCGATAAACGCGAATCATTACGCAAATCTTCTCCATCGCTATCACCAGTGCAATCCCAAAAATTATAACACTTTCACATCCACGTTCTCCGTCACTTCAATTTACCACGGTAGACTCTCCTCAATAAACCGAATCACCTTCCCGTGACGTGCCAGTGCGGCGACTGTGTACCGAACCTCGTCACACATTCCAAGGGGCCCGCAGACAATGACTGTTGTGCCTACAGAGGACTCACCCAGCTCGTCTTCCAGAATCTGCCTGACATTGAGTCTGGAGCCAACTGTAATGTGTGGCTCAATATGGCCCCAGTTCGCCGTGCGGCCATCTGGGCCGACAATATTGCTCTCAACAGCGTCAACCAACTCTTGACTTCGAAGACCCCAGAAGAGTTTGGTCGTACCCTTGACACCATATATCGTAAAAGTCTGGTTGAGAGCAGGAATGACGGCAGAGATGCCGGCACCACCTGCGATGCAGATGGTGTTGGGATAATCGAGCGAAGGGGTAAACTTGTGATCGTGACCCTGAAGCATTGTCTTCCCTTCATGGCCATAGCTCCCCTCGACGAGCACCGGAATTCCAGAAGCCAAGCCGGCTCTTGAGGCAAGCAACTTGGTCATCCCATTCTGGACGCGAATGAACATGGAAATTCCACCCCTTTGGGTGTTGCGGGTAGCGATGTGAAACGGCTTCACTCTGGTTACACCTGCCTCCTTCTCGGCGTTGAGGCTCTGATTCGGCGAAGAGGGAGCGCAGTCGCTATCTGAGGGAGATCCCAAGATGGAAGGGCCGATTTGAGTGCTCGAACTGAAACTGACGACTGAGAAAGGATGATTTTCCCAGGGTCTCCAAGAGAGGGTTGGAAAGTAAGCGTAGCAATAGCCATGGCCGTCGACGCCCGGTATGTCGACTCTTATGTATTCGTCGTCCACCTTGCTGACGTAGGCCCTCTTTATTCCGTTACTGGCCGCTCTGGCCAATCTCAAGACTCTGTCCATTCCCCAAATACCCATGGACGCATATATGAAAATATCATATCCGCTTTGGTGGTTGTAAAGGAGAACAACGTGGTAGTAAGCGCCAACAATAGCCAAGATAGCTAGAACGATATGGCCAATGAGGAATATTTCGTACCACCTTTTCCGGATGGGGAGTATTGAGAATGGAACCAGCAGCGACATTGAAAGCGTGCCTATGATACCATAGTACCAGTAAGGCATTTTCGATGACTCCGAATAGTCGCCCGATTTAACCATCATCTGCAACCACATGGCTGAGTGCAGACAAACTTGAAGCACAAGTATGGTGGCGATCCAACGATGTGCGAGGAGATAAGTCGCATGTGACCAGTTCGTCAACCAAAGCAATGGGCTGTTCCTTCCGCCATAGAGGATCACAAGAGGCACATTTGCAATGGCTAGATCGCCCGCCCGGTTCGCGACGTATCTGGTCAGCATCAAAGCAGTGTCGGGGAAATACAAATTGGGTGTGAGAACTCGAAAGCCGATGCCGTTGGCCAAAACGTTGACAAAGATGATGTACAGAACAAAAATGGCCTGGCCACGAGTCGGAATCATGCCCAGGCCAAGGGCAGGAACACTGTGGTACCGCCCAAAGACAGGTGGGTCAATAAAGTAGCCGTGAAATATGCTGTTCAGCTTGGCAGGCCAAGGGAGCATACTGATGAATGTAAGGCCAACTGGAACGAGAATTCCAGATAGAAATACTAGCAACCTGGTCGGCGATGTTGGTGTCAGCATTGTATAAATGTTTGTTAAATTGAAATGAGATATGGAAATCGACAAGTCTTACATTCCCAGCGACCCAGTCACCTGGAAGTCCTTGTATGAGACAGCGGCATTGAGATACCCGAGGTACTGATCATCTGTTATTGAGATGGTCCGGTTCAAGACGGTGTCATTGACACCAAAAGGCTCCGGCAAGACCGTTTTATTGACGTTGTAGATGGCCTCGACATATGTCGCGTACTTCAGAACAACGCCTGGCTGGTCTTCTTGGTATATGAGGCGGTTCTCCCAGAAGTCTTGAATCTCCGAAGGTTTGGTGGTGTTGTCACAGCGAGCCCTGATGCACCATGCCACAGAAGTGAGGTATGATTCATCACCAGCGAAGCATGTAGCTGATGGATATGCTTCAGTACGCTCCTCTGCAGTCATGTTGGAATATTCGGGGCAGTCCAGGGTTGTCGGGATGGCTGCCTGGCAGACATACGCGCACATCGGCTCGTAAGAACTGTAGCCATACCCTTCAAGTCGATCTGCGGCTGCGAGAACGGATGACGATTTGAAGAATATTGTAGTCGCTATGGCGAGCCGAGTGCTAATATGTAGTCGCATCTCAACGGCGGTCTAATGGTTGATAGAGGATGTAGCGTCTTCGCACAGCCGTTGGACTTTGCGGTGCCCCGAAGTTGTCGGCTTATAGGCTGCACATGTGTTGAGCGAGTGATCAATGTCCCCCCTTTATAACAGCGGCGGCAAGCATTATACTAACCCAGGCAGGTCCTATCACAATCCTCCATTACTGAGCCATTCGCCCCTTGCTGCGTAGAAATGGGTCACTCGGCCTGAACCGGGTCATGCTGCCACATCCGCCACTACATACAATGAGCTAGATGCCTCACTAAGGCCTCTAGGTCTCGGCTAGTGATTCCGTCCTTACCTCAAGACGGCACATGTCTCCACCGGTCTCGCCTTGCCAACCCCCCACCAGAGCCTCGTTCGTGCCGGCATCGAAGCAGTTCACAACGTTTTCCAGCCAGTAATAGCAGAGCCTCTCGGCAATGCTGCCCCAAAATGAGTAAAGCGTTGTCACTGCTCCCATTGCAATGCTTTGCTAGACTTTCAGCTGAATGGCACTTCACATGTGACAACGGATGAGATGGCTCCACCAAAAGCTGACCTCGCCAAAGAGCTGCTTTATTTGCAGTCCGCAGCTGTGTTATTCGTGTGTCCGCCTCCCCTGGCTGGCAAAAAGTCCACTTTCGGCACCAGGAGCATTGTATGTAGCCATGGCTCTTGGAGAATGCGGCACTATTGATCGGGTCCGAGATGCTGGGGCGGCAAGTCTGGGCCTCATCGATCCTCTCAACCGTTCGACAACCCACTCCGAGGCGCGGGTAATCTTTGGACGAGAGGCAAAGTTGGCGTTCAGAGTGGTCGTATGATCGGCTTTTTTGGTGTCCACCGAGGCCGGCGTTGTTTAATTCACCGCATGCGGCGTTAGAACCGACAATGGGCGTCCACCTAAAGCAACTTGTGGCTTGTAATTTGTAACAGAAATGCTGGGGGAGAAAAGATTTTCCCTCTCTAGATTTGGCTGCGGATCAGGCTAGGTACACTGAGCGGACTGTGGCTTAGGGTTGAATACGGACCTGGGGGATCTGCACTGCGAATTAAGGGCGTGCTTCAATTCTCGACAGAACGCTGGAAGCGACTCCAGATGCTGCCACGAACGCTGCACTAAATAAGCTTTCGACAGTATCCTTCATGATTCTTCCTCTTGGGATGCTGGACTGAATTGATCGCCGACTTGAGGACCAGACAGCAACGGCAAACGCCGGAATTGCTAAAGGTTGCGTCGCAGAATTCCTGTCATTAGTGTGGGCCCCACTCCGCGAGCGGGCATGAGGGTTTTTATCAATCGGCATCTTATCAATCTGCCCACAGGTTTGTTGATTGATAAGATAGGATCATCGGCAAGGATTGCCTTCTAGAGGATAAAGTGGCTTGTCAATAGTACACACAGCTGCGCCGAAAGCTCCCGCCTATCCTCATGATCCAGTGACTCGGCCTGGTCCAGATCGAGTTTTGCACTCACCGCCCCCAACGCCACTCCAACCATGGCCGGTCGGCATCGAGTGCCTGTCCCTACTGCTGTTGGGCCGCCTCATGCACAGATAACCGCGGCACGACACGACTGGGCCCTCGGCTACATCTTGCATCCAGCCACGATATTTTCCTTCCTTTTCAATGTACGGAGTAGTGGCAGCTGACTCTTGCTCCTATGTACTTCGTTTCTCTGCATGAGGCCCAAGTTCAGCTAGACCAGTCAGTGCCTTCGCACAATTATGACGTGATTACTTGTACCTACGATCGTTCCTGCCTTTACTGGGGTCATTTACGTGGAATGGTTTCAAACCTAGATCATGAAAGTCTTCATGCATTCCCAGTGATCGGGATAAATTTCGGCCAAACTCCTTTGCCGCTACTGGGCGAGTGGTTACGCAACGCCTTCCTTCATAGACTGCCGGCCCGCCATCCTCAACCTGCTTTCTTGTCGGAATTTTGTTTCCTCGGCCTCCGACCTGGTACGTGTATCTCACGCGTGCGCGCGTTCGTAGGGACTTTCTCTCCTTTCGGCCTCTTGAGGCGGAAGGATATGAATCACGCATGTTTTCTGGCCCCTGGCTCTCACAGCACCTATTCGGTCCGTTGTAGATCATGCATACGTTAGGAGTTTATTGTTGCTCATCGCTTCGTGGAAGCCGTCGGGGCAAGTTTCACTGATGCAACGTATTATATAAGCTCGCTAAGTTTAGTGCGGACCCAGAGGGGCGGGCGCCCCGGGTGAGCCGGTTATGTACTCGTAAGCCACTGCGGCCACTGCTGAAGCCAACTACTGAAGTCGTAACCTAACCCGCCATAACTGCGACGTAATTTCTATTCCTCTTGTTCTACGGAGTACTACCTACTTAGCTAGCTTGCTGATATCCATTGCCGCGTAAGGTAAGGAAGGCTTGCTACAGGCTTTAGTGGTGGCCGCCGGGGCTTACGAGTACATAACCGGCGCGCCCGGGCGCGCCCCTGCTCCCAAGTTTTGTTGGTCCGGGGGGAGGGATAGCGAGAGCTGGAGTGTCTCGTGATCATTGCCGCATATTTGGACTTACGAGTAATTCGACACGGCCAGTGGTACATTCACACGTGACAGGAGATTATGGTGCCACTACCTGATTTTTAGTCCCTGTTTCTTCTGTTCGGTATGAGCGCACAGCCTTCATAGATTTGATAGCAGTGCTCATGAATTTTACATCGTTGACTTCAACAGCGGCTAGAGCAACACCAAGCCACCCGTATGCTCACTGTAGCCTAATAGCATCCTCGGCAATGAATATTGCGCTGTTCAATATCTCTCTGTGTATCACTGTCATGTGCAGGATTTGAGGTAAAATGAACTTGGATAATGGATATTGCTGAAATCTATCCCCGTCATTTGGCATAATTTCGCATATGACGGATCGCAGAATGAGGCCACTTTGTGGCTGAAGATGCAAAACGCCAGGAAATGCAGATGATACTACATGAAAGGCTCTGCTCCAAGGATATAGGTACAGCAACATGAGCCTTGCTACGCCTCATCCGCGCTAGAATCAAGTCAAGCTAGAGGTGCCGGTATTTGCTCCTCCTGGCGCTGCTGCCATGGTTAAAAGTGTCGAAGTCAATATCGATCGATCGTACGTCCGCATACTCGTATTAAGAATGCATGGTACCCTTCCCCAGCATGTTAATCCTATGTTGGTCATCTCGCACCAGTTTTGAAAGCTCTGGAATCATTTTACCATCATCACGTCAGACACCCTCTCCGCAGATTGATCGCGAAGCCGCCTTCATGAATGTAGTTGCCACCTGTTCTCAATATCTGAGTACGAAGTTACATATATTTTTGGCAGCTGCGGGGATCAGCTATGGAGGACGGTGGAAGACGAACACAGGATAGCATACATATTACGAGAAGCAGATGCATCGTGTTTATTCCCGATCGGCATTTAGTCTTGGCAACGTCATTCTGTTAGATTGGAGATCCAGGCCTTGGCAAGACGGATTGCAGCTCCACTTGGCTGACGTCGATTGGCTTGATCTGCTTGGCTTCGATTACGAGTACTTTTCACACTGTACATTACGGGGGGGGAGGTTCACACAGCGTTGACATCGCAATCTCCAAATACGTCTCGTCTCGCTTCGACAGATTTGTACAGGGATAATGGGCAGATAAAAATTCAGCCGTAATGCGCAAGCACATATACTCGCACGCGTGCTCGTACAAGGGCGTGTCTCATGATGGTAAGAATGGTGGTCCGGATCCCGGATATTTCGGGCCCAGTGCGGCACTTCCTCCCATTCGGACGCCGCAACCGCAATCGTCCCCACAAAATGTCCCATCACACATCGGGCCGTCTTGAAAATTTCGAGCCTCATGTCCGGTGCCTACAAATAGACGACCCACGGGCCTCACTTTCACTTGACGAATAAAGTGGTGCTCCGTAGCATTGTGCAATTGCTGGTTCTTCGGATACTGGGCGGTTATGGACGTGACTTCTGCGTGCTCATTAAGCTACCTCGCGAGGTAGAACGAGAGCCGCAGGCGGCGTCGACGGTTCGTAATGGGTGCCCCGGAATAACGCACGCGCTGCATCTACTCGTAAATCAAGTGGTATGATGCGTCTTGGCACTGCCATTTCCGTGCCCGCAGAGCAATCGGTCCATTTCCTGACTCGCCCGGGCAATGCCAATGCAAGTGGATTCTTGTGAGTCGCGAGGGTCAAGGATCCGCCGATGTCATCATCAAGTATTCCCACAGGCACTCTTACTGTGTTCGAGCACTGCGCCTACTCGTACGAAGACTGAGCCGTGGAGCTCTTGTGGAACCACCATCATCTGGTGATCGATAGAGTTTCCCCTATTCCAGAAGCTAGGCGCGCCCTGAAAAGGAGTCTGAGCCCTTGCAGAACGAGCCTTAAAAGAGAATATGAACCCTTGCAATCGAAGGAGCATGAATCCCTGCAGAACATCGAAATTCGGTGAACATTGTCCCGTCGACAAATTTCTTCCAGGCTGCCGCCTCCATTTCACTCCATCTCCTCTCCGCTGCAGAGCTCGTTCCGCACGAAGTGCTGCATACATCTACTCAGACTGAACAATTTGTGGGAGATCGTCATGGGGGTCTTCAAAAGACATTCACCACCCGAGGCGCATTTGTCCAAGGGAAGCTTCAAGAATGGCGAAAGATCGGAAGTCCAGGCTGAACAACAAAAAGTCACGCTTCTGGCTTGCGTTCTTGGCGCCGTCGCCAGTCTCGGTGGCTTCATATTTGGCTATGTTAGGTAAGTCAATGCTGTACATCCGCATGGACAGGAGCCGATTGCCTTAGGAATGCAACTGGACCAGACATTGATAGGCTTGGCATGACAGTGGACAGATATCCGGTTTCTTCCTCATGGATGACTTTGCGCGCCGTTTCGGATCACAACAAAGCGATGGCACGTATACCTTTAGCGCGGCTCGCCAAGGCACCATTGTCGGCCTTTTGAGCATTGGATCACTCTTTGGTGCCCTTATTGCCGGGAAAATGGCAGATAAATTAGGCCGCCGTCTTTCCATATCCGCGTCGGCATTCTTCACGTGCGTCGGAACAGCCATTGAGATATCTTCCTCGACACATTGGATCCAATTCGCTCTCGGCCGACTCGTGACAGGCCTGAGTATCGGCTCTATGTCCGTTGTGGTTCCCATGTACCAGTCCGAAAGCACCCCGCCCGTGCTACGAGGCGTCATTATCTCGTCTTACCAGCTACTGATCACGCTGGGCATTTGGGCTGCTGAGCTTGTAAACTGGGGGACCGAGTCCGGAGACACGAGTGCAGCCTGGAGAGTTCCAAACGGGCTATCCTTCGCATGGGCTCTCGTTCTGGGAACCTCTATTTTGTTCCTCCCGGAGAGTCCGAGATATGCGTACAGCCGTGGCCGTGTTGAAGAGGCGCGCAACTCCATTGCTCGGCTAGGCGGCCTTGCCCCCGACTCTGCCGAAGTCAACCGCCAAATCGCCGATATCCAGGCACAGATTGATGAGGAGAGTGAGAGTGCTGCCGAATTCCGGTGGGTCGAGATATTTACTGGCCCTCGCATGCTATATCGCACAATCTTGGGAATCACTCTAGGGGCTGGGCAACAACTGACGGGTGCCAATTTCTTCTTCTATTTTGGTACAACCGTCTTTGCAGCTACTGGCATCAGCAACAGCTATACGACACAGATAATTCTCGGTTCGGTCAACGTTTTCTGTACAATTGTGGCCCTTTGGGTCATCAAGCGCTTCGGTCGAAGAGTCATACTGATGACTGGGGCAGCTGCGATGATGGTGTGCTTTCTGTGAGTCAATGCACGCGGAGGGAGAGAACTCGTCGGAAGGCTAACCTCTGCGTAGCGTGTATGCCTTTGTTGGGCAATTTGCGCTCGATCATAATGATCCAATGTCGACACCGAAGGCTGGATCCGCTCTGGTCACGGTTTCCTGCCTCGCCATCGCTGCCTTCGCTACCAGCTGGGGCCCGCTCGTCTGGGCAGTCAACGCCGAGCTCTACCCGCTGCGATACCGAAGCGCTTGCATGGGACTTGCGACGGCTTCGAACTGGTTTTGGAACTTGTATGGATCCCGTTGTCGAAATCATACATTTCATCTACATTGCTAACGTTTTTTCTTCTTCAGCATGCTATCATTTTTGTAAGTCAGCAAGCACGATGCGCCCCAATTGCTAGCCAAATGCGTCGCGAATTGGGATGAGCTAACAGAGGCAATGCATAGCACCCGATTCATTACTGACGAAATTGACTATCTCTATGGCCTGGTATTTGCCGGCTGCTGCGCCGCCCTCGTCTTGATTGTCTTCTTCTTCGTCATTGAGTCCAAAGACCGAACACTGGAGGAAATTGACGCAATGTATGTTCGCCACGTCAACGCAATCAAGTCCAGCGACTGGGACGCGAGCGTTTATCGCCAGGAGAAACAGAGCGCCAGCGATGCGAGGAGCCAAGAGAAACAGAGCGTCAGCGATGCGAGGAGCGAATCGGGAAACTGAGGGGTAGGAAAGGGTAAGGGCTGTTTGGAAGCATGGTAAATAGCAACTCCGCTCGAATGAGCCTTCGTCACATATTCATGGGGTCGGCGCCATTTTTGACTATCAGGTACAAGCGATACACAATCTCTTCGGCTGCAGGGTCGAATTCTTGTCTTCCCACGAATTTTGCGTGCGTGTAATTAATCTCTTCGTAAAAAGGTATGGAATTCAGACACTCTTTTATACCTAATGCCATCCGGCTTCCAAAAACCCTAGCCGTTGCATATACATAGTGTTCCACTGCAAATCGAATGCCGGTTGCCTGTATTCTTCACTTGCAACAATCTGCCCAAGGCACTACTCAGCCCTGTGCATTTTGCGCTTTGCCATACTGCTAACACCAAACATGTTTAGGCTTGGACGAGGTGCTTTCCAATCCCCTCACTCTTCTCATCAAAACGTCTCATTGCCTTGCCCAGGCGTGCCTCCGCCAGGTCCGCAACAGCCACCCGTTGCAAGTATGTTGTCAAATGACGATATTTCTTGTAGTCCCTCTTCCCATTCACTATTCTCTAATTCGCTTTCTCATTAGCCTCACAGACAATATCCTGAGCCTTATGCGACTGCCTTTCAAATATCTTCGTAAGGTAGTCGGCCGTCTCTTTGAGCTGTTTTCTGCCCTCTTGATGCTTCTCCGCGACCTGCACGATTTGTTGGAGCTTGAGGGGAATCTCGTCTCCCTGCGGCAACATCTTCAGATACTTATCTACATTCAAAACCCTGGCCGTCCAGGAGCTCGTAGATTTGGCCCCGTCCACGGCATCATTGACATTCTTTTCCAAGTCTCCCATGTCATTTTATTCAACATCGGAGCGTAGCTTGGCAAAAGTTTCCTTGAGATTGTCCCGTTTCAAGAAGTCCGAGTTCTTTCCAATCAGCCCCATGGCTTTGGGATTCTTGTCAAGATAAGGCTTTGTTTCGTCCAGGCCCTGCTTCCAAGCTTCATCGCCCGGCTTCCTGACCCGCTGTAAGTTCTCTTCGATGAGTTGGTGGCCCATTTCTAGGCTAGAAGCGCCGAGACCGCCAGAAAAGATGTCGTTCAATTTGCCCCACGCCTCATCCACCTGCTTCTTTGCCTCGGGCCCGTACAGCTCGCCCATATTGAATGTGACCTCACTTGCTTACACCTACGAGCTTCTGTGACTTAGCGACTCTAATGGGACCCCACTTGCTCTGTAGACCAAATCATTCAGAGACCGAGGCACAGAATTTATCTTCGGGTAAGTGTCTTGCAAATGTTACTCCCTTCATGCTGCAGGGCATACGCTTTGATGAATGATGTACTACGACGAAGAAACTTTCTCAAGGTTGTTCCATAAATGAACGGAACATATCATATGGTATGGTATGCGATGGTTTTTAGTCTGCGATTTTGGGACAAAAAATGAGAATAAAAAGGCCTCTATGACGTGCATGAAGAAGACCTTGAAAGGGTGTAAGTGAAGCTCTGTTATCTGTGGCGCTCTACTCCGTACATCGCGCAGGTATCAGCATCCTTGGCAAGCCGATGGCGTAGATATTAGGTAGGTTTTGATCTCGGCCGGTAATACAACTTTGAGTCTTTTCGAGCAGATATGTCATCCTTCAGGTCTCATATTGTGAATTTGTCCTTATAAATCGATGTTCATGGGCAATGTGTAGCCCTACCAGGATCTCTAGGCCCGCATTGTGGATTGTCTCGACCCCATTGTCTACGGACTCGTCATTCTTCGCTATGACAGTAACCCGCGCCTTTAATAATTTGATTTCTGTGGCATCGAAGCAGACGAGCTATTTCTAGCGTCTTCATATTGCGATGGAAACGACCTCACAGTGATGCCAGCGCGGAAACCAATCCCCGTTTCGGGTGCTCTAATTATGATGGCACCCGTTTTCGGTAGGTATATGTGCCATAGCAACGCCCAAGGCATAATGGATATTCGACCGCGTTAAAGAGAGTCGTTAAGGAGAATACCCAAGATATGCTGTACAGTACTTTTATTTTAGTGTACCTTTTGCCACTCACACGTTCTGCATTCGCAATCGTTGTATTTCACTAGCCTAGCTGAATGTTCACGGTTTGACCTGACTAAGTGCCAGGTCTCACCAGAGGTGTTATGAGAAATCTGGCGAGCAACGATGCCGCAGTTGACGGCCGGCTATCTATCGATGCCTGCGCAAAGATCCGCATAAACGTACCTAGAACACTTAAACTCAGCTTCGTAGTTTTATAGACCTTTGCTTCACGCGTCATACAGGACTGTTTAACCACAAACCCAACTTCGCTCCTCGCGGATTCGGTGCATTATGTTTATCGTGGAAACCTAAGACATAAACATTGTCATGCCGTTTGTCATTCACAGATTCTACGCTGTCTTCGTCAACGATATAATTTCAACCAACGTTTTCGCCGGCAACAACGTACTCGGCGGCGCTGGGGGTGTCGTGCTGCAGTTGGGAACATGGCGTCCAGCGTCTCGACCCCGTTGAACGCTGAGGACGGAAGAGACCACCAAATTAAGGGCGTGGGCCCAGACAACTAAAGCATTAGCAAGTTAAGTAGTGGTTATCCTCTGCGCATTCGGTTTTAAACGGCTAATAAATTCCGAGGCAGGGTGGCCGGAAGGCCTTTCGGTAATATTGATGCACTGTGCTGAAAACTTTGCAATGGATGCCTGAAGTTTCAGATTATGTGTGATGTTTGCTTCAAGAAAGATATGGACATAGGATGTGATACCCATTAGGATTCCCTCGTTCTGAAGTTCAATATGGAAGGCGGCAACGACAGGTACCGTGACTCGGTGACTATATTGTATTTTGCATGGCTGATCTCTGGCAGAATGCTTGACAACAGGGCAAGCGGATTTCTCTAGGTAAATATGAACCGTATCACAATTGCTTGGTATTATGCTACACTCGATTTCGACCGGTAAGTCTTCAATTCGTCGCACCTCCTACTCACTGCATTCCCCATTTGTGTGACTAAGTCCTCGTCCGGCCTCATTGGCTGGCAGAATGTGCCACCGGACAACAAGAACCATGACATCATTTATTTTTGCAAGTGATGATTCTTCCCATAAGGACTGGCGTTGCTCCAAGAGACCAAATCGACGTTGCTATCTAGTACTTGAAAGAGTTTGCGCTGGGTGATTCGTCATTCCAACATGAAGCTTTCAAGCGAGAGTGCCATCGAAAGCGTGATGATTCCGGCGACAAGAAACCTTGCTTTATAGTGATGCGATGACGCTCATAGATATTGATTGGACGGCTTCTACATAGAGGACCGGCCCAGAATTCCAGGTCTTGTAGAGTTGAGATCACTATATATGCGGCAAGGTTTGCATTCGAGTCGAAGTTGCTGATGTAATCCGTTATGGTAGGCGTATGGGAAAATGCAGAGGAGGAATAATCCTATCAAGAGGTCTGCGTAGAGCTGACAATCCTGGACAACAAATTGGGAAGTGGCGAGCAAATGTGCCCGTGGCTCAAGTCCCCTTCCGCTTCCCAACGTTGAAGTCAAATGTTCTGAGCGAAGACTGCAGTCAGTTGAGACACCATTGAAGCATCAGAGCCTCCGAAATGTCCTCTAGTTCCAAGCTCTAGCTCTTGCAATGTTGGTGCGATCCGATTCATGTAGTCTAGCTGGTTTGGGTGAGGTGAGTTTGTGGCCAAGGCTTTCCGAAGGAGACAGCCTAGAGAAATTACAGTCGCCTCGGAAATTGTAACCGTCGCTCGGGGAGTGTACTGTACGCTACGAGTACACCGTCAACCTACTTGTAGGCAGTTCTCCGCATTTAAAGCAGAATTGCGCGCTTTCGCTCTCCCTTATCGTGGTACGGAGTAGGGGCCACAAACCGTGGCGTATTTAGCAACGTTGTCTTAGCGTCAGTGCAATCAGATGAGGACCCCTGATAAGTTTGGCGCACGGACTGACATGGGCTGAAAGCTGGAGAGGCGCTTTGGCCACTCTCTTGACCACTTCATAAAGCGAAGTTCTTGCAGAATGCGGAGCAATATGTTCGAAAATTGTAAGGTTCCTGGCGACTGAATCATGTATGCACGTACGGAGTAACGTACTAGTCGTCTTCAACGTGCACGAATGCAGGGCCTTGCCCATCTACACCAAATCCGTCTCGAGTCCTGACAACAATCCCGCACTATGGCCTGGATCACAAGACTTAACATAGACCGCCAATGTCAGCGATCTTAGAGCGGCAAGCAAAGGCGTGGCTCTGCAACTTCGGCTTCATTACCAAAACTTATCAATTCCTGGTTTCCGAATTTTATGCAACACCATTCCCGCTCACATCTGACGCTCCAGTGGGGAGCAAGAAACTTTTGTCAGGCCTGCGCGAGTTGCCTTGGGTGACGCGCCACGAGAACTTACCGCGCCTAA
This sequence comes from Tolypocladium album, assembly GCA_024341135.1. NCBI lineage: Eukaryota > Fungi > Ascomycota > Sordariomycetes > Hypocreales > Ophiocordycipitaceae > Tolypocladium > Tolypocladium album. The sequence continues at coordinate 45,381 of JALHCF010000046.1, forward strand.
CTGAGGATTAAGTAAGAGAGCTGCAATTTACGGCGAACACCGGGTCCAGCCCACGTTTTTTGATCGTGCTACGCGGTCCGAATGCGATCGGCACAAACAAAAATGAGACTAACCCGAAGCAGGGGCGCAATCTTGGATGGTTCTTGAAGAACAACGGCATCTGGAGATCCCGCTGGCGGCACGTGCACATATGCTCGATGAGGCCTCTGAGGACTTTGGTCGAGATGATACGTGACCCTCAGTGGCGGCCGCATAATGTAGATCGCAAGGTCACAAAACCGTAAAGTGATGAGACAGCTGCTGGCTTCAAGCACGCCTGATGAAGTTCACGCGAAGGTACTCCGTTGTGGCAAGTCTCCGTGTAGTTTGCAAAGCCTGTCGCTAAGTCTGACAACTTATCTGTAGGTCTCAAATTGAGAATTTTCACAATCCCAGACGAGTTGACATTATTATTCCGGCACGATTGACATACGTAAATAGCGCGTGCATGCTTCTCATTGGGAACACATCATCCCCTCCTCCGCGTCTGAGCTCCTCTCAGCATACTCGTATACTCACAAGGTGACCTGCAGCAGACAGGGGATATGCGGAGACCATAAGTCAAAAGGCCACAGCGAGCCGTCCGGAAGCTTTTCGGACAAGGATCCGAACTCTGGTCTAGGGCACCCAAGCACAAAAATATAACGTGGCAATGGCTCACAAGGGCTCACGATAAGAGTCATGGCCGGTGGCTGCTCTTAGGGGGTAATGAACCAAGCAATTGATGCTTGGCCCGTTGCGGGAAAAAAACTCCGTTTTCCGTTAATCTTGTTCCCAATTGCCGAACGCACTGACTCGAAATAAAGGGTTCGGGGCCGCGGCCCAGGCTCGCTACCTAATGCGGGCAAGGGGCCGGCCCAATGAAGCACGGCCAAAAACGGCACAAAGCCACATGTGAGTGTCTGCAGCATGGATTGTCAAGTGCGCCAGCGGGCTGGGACTCTTCCGCCACGCCGGGTTTTCGGGGTCGGAACATGGCGCACGGCCAATTTTCGGGGAGGAATTCGATGTCCTCGCCCAGTCCGCGGCGCGGTGCAGTTTCCGGTAACAGTGCATGAAATCAGAGTCCGGGGAAATTGGTGCAGTGGCTGATTGGCTGCCGAATTTCTGGCTCGGCCACGAGTGTGACGTGTCAGCGACAAGCAATTTGGCTGATCCGCACGTTGCAAAGAAGGCTTCTCCTCGTGTGAATGCGCCGGCATGTGAGGCTTGAGGCCTTCCGACACAAGACGGCTGTTGCAGGCTCAGAGAGGGGACTCGATGGTTGGCCGACTTACCGGTCCACAGCTCCACTGATGATGGATATGTGTCCCAGTGGAAGGTTAGGCACTGGTGGGGACGCAACCCCCTACGGGGCGCTTCGTCCGGCGTGCCACCCCCGTTTACGAGGTCAGCATTGCCCTTCGGCCGAGAGCTGCCGTGAGGTCGTGCCGCTACTCGTATACTTGTGCCTGGCCGCAGTGCTAGTAGGTACCGAGTGTATTCGTAGCTGGAGGAGGTAGTGGCGTTTTACGTTAAACGGCCATACACTCTCGTCCCTGCAGGCATTGAGAGACCGGAAATAGCGCGGGCTGGGCTGAATGCTTGCACTCGTACCGAGTACAGGCAGTTATGTGCCCGTCGACCGCGGTGTTACAAGCCATCCAAGCCACTGTAACGATCCCCTACTGGCCCGAATTCCAGTCTTCAGCTTCCAGATGCTTTTTTGCATGACTGAGTACGGAGTATTGCAGTAGATAAAGATCTCAACGGCTTGCCTCACGTGAGATATTCTTGCACCTAAATCCGAGAATGTCAGGTTTCTTTTTCCAATGAACCACTGGTGGAAGTCACCGGAACGGGCAAGTCTTAACGATAAAGCAGCATTTTTTTCACATGAATCTAAAACTCGCCACACGTACACTCACCTCATGGCATATGGTCGCATGTCCTCCAGAACCCGCCCAAGCTACATGCACGTACAGCGTAGGCTAATTCTTGGCTGCACGGCGGCTGCGCAACCGTTTTTGGATTCTGGGGAAAATCGGCGGGCCGAAAAGAAGATCCTCATAGGTCCCTCAAATGAACAGCGAGAGGGCATACTGCTACTGGCTTCCAGATTCCCCACTGCTGGCCGTGCCGTTGAGAAGCCATGCAGGTGACATGAGACACCCAAGGTCTGTGCGACCCTATCGACGCCACAGCGACCAGCAAGTCTGGTTAGGGGGCTCAAGAGTCGGCGAAAATCTGTTACGAGACAGGATACAAGGGCTGTCAGCGCATGACTCGGCCGACCACGGGAGTAAGGAGCCGTCGCAGCTTACCCGAAATCCGGTAGGCTCTAAATCCCCCCCTTGAGGCAACAGGGGCGCCATCCAGGCCAGCCCATGTCGATCGCCGATATAGCCGCTGTCTCCCCCACACCTTCACGTGCTGTATGTAAAGACAGCCTTCTCCCTACTTGTACGCGGATCAAACGTACGACAACCCTCTTTGGCTCACCGGTTCAGCTAGAATGCCAGCTGCAACCCAGAAGGCCGGCTTGGAAGCTCTACACCTGCGTTGATTGGCGCCGTCGGGCCGCTCCCTCTGTCCAGCCGTGGACAACCCGTCGTCGACATGAGATTTGGCCCCGATCGTTTGCTGCTGGCGGCCCTGTGGCTGCCAGTCTGCTTTTGTGGGCCAGCCGAATTGAGGTCTGCTTTACAATCGCCAGCGGAAGTTTTGGCTGAAGTGCCGTCTTGTGCAGTAAGTGCCATGAGACGTCAATGGACTCCCTTGCGGAGGACATTACGTTGGTGCGGCCCATCGAACGGGATACTGATCACTCCTGTAACCTTTTTAGGCAACTTGCTTGCTTTCGGCTGTTGCGAATTCAACGTGCTCGCCTACCGATGCCCACTGCATTTGCACCAACGACGCGATAAATGCGGGAGCTAGCCGATGTATTCAGGCGTCCTGCAATCTTCGCGATGCCCTTAGTAGGCCGCCCCTTCCCTCGCAGGCAGGCTGCTTGTCCGCCTTCGACTTCCACAAGCAGGCCAGAGCTGACAACCATCGGCACAGTCTCCAAGAATATCACCTCAACTGCATGCGACGCGCCGGTGAGAGACAAATCTGCACAATACGTTGATATGTCAATCGCGCTAGGCACCATCACCGTGTTCTTCGTTATCGTGCGCGTTATCTTCAAACGCTTCTTCAGCATATCGCAAAAGCTTGGCTCAGACGATAAGGTCATTCTCGGCACACTAGCCCTTCGTATATCTTGTACGATAATTAACGTCCGGGGCATAGCTGCTAATGGCCTGGGTAAAGATGTTTGGAAGATACCCCCAGATGAGCTAACAACTTTTGCGGAATTCCTCTATATTTTGGAAGTACTCTACCTCGCCGAGCTCTCACTTATCAAGCTCAGCTTGTCGCTCTTCTACCTTAATATTTTCCCTGGCGAGACAATCCGACGACTTCTCTGGGGTACTGTTGTCCTTAATATTTGCTTCGGCATAACCTTTGTGACAACGGCTATCTTCCAGTGTACGCCTATTACTTTCTTCTGGACCCAGTACTTGGATCCATTAGCCGGGCACTGCATAAACATCAACGCTATGGGCTGGAGCAATGCGGCAATTAGCGTCGCCATCGACATCTGGATGATTGGAATACCGCTAAGCCAGGTCGGAATGCTGAACCTCCACTGGAAGAAGAAGATTGGAGTGGCTATCATGTTTTCCACTGGAACCTTGTTAGTTCTTCTCCTCAAAATATTGACCGGCAAGTGTAGACTAACAAGTTATTTCTAGTGTCACCATCGTCTCCGTGCTGCGATTGCGATCTCTCATATACTTTGCCAACTCAGACAACCCTACTTGGGACCAATGGAATCTAGTTTACTGGTCTACGATCGAGGTCAACGTCGGCATGATCTGCACATGCCTGCCAAGCTTGCGTTTGATCTTGCTGCGCCTGTTCCCACGACTGTTTGGCACTTCAACTATGCGCAGCAAATCTTACGAACACGGCACCGAAGGCCATACAAATAACAGCAGGAGGATGTCAGTGAAGGACCATGCCCTTTCTGATCTGGAAGCCAGAAAAGGTCACCCTTGGACTCGGATTGGTGAGTATATCCCCTGCATATCATGCTCATACGACCCGCAACTACGGGATGGTGCTAACCCTTTCTTCTTTTTCCTTCAGACACGGAGTCTGAGTCGATATCGGACTCAAGAGTACCGTAAACCTTTCTCGTCTGGGAGCATGGAAAGAAATCATATAACTCTGGCGATAGTTAATATACCTTCAATGCCTGCAGAATACGGTCCGACGTATGCGACCGATCCTGGGGTTAAACGCTGCATCATATTCACCAGAAAGCAAGCTAGTGTAAGCGTTTATGCAAGGTTCTAAGGTAGCTGCGCTCCCGAGTTCAGACTAGCATTGCCTCCAAACAATTTCATGGCCCAGAAACACCAGTAAAGAGCGACGAGATGTATTGAATCGCAAAGGAACTTATGAATGTCCTGCGGTGCATAAATTCCTTCAACAAGGAAGCAACTCAAGTCTGAGATATCACCGCACACAAGTCTTAGCTTTACTCATATGGGTGCGGAATCACCAGCGTTGCGGACCCTTCACGGCGGCAACCTTGCCACAGTTGCCAAATTCTCTCGGGACTTTCTGGATCTTTTCCCACGTTCAAGGCTACATCTTCTCCTGGGAGCAAACAGCGTCCTATGTTGGCTCGTATCAAACATATAAGGGGTATTGGCTGCTCAGAAGCTGACGTAGAGTTTTTACGCATCACTTCTCTCCAGAATGGATATTGAGTTGGCTTGCTCGGGCAAAATCCAGCTTGAATGAGTGTTTTTCTCGTTGTCCAGTTGAATGCGATCGGCGGAGAAACCCAGTCGAATGTCTCGGGCCGCTGCCAGCCTCTGTGTCTCATCTGGTGAATCATATGGAACGCCGTTGTCTTTCGAGGTAGATAGTGCGGTCGCGTAAAGGATTATGCTGCAGGGGTCCTCTTCCAAGGCTGGCAGAATAGGAATATGCATGAATGTGAGTAGCAACGTATTCGCGAGCTTTATAATTCGCGATGTAAGTAGTTCAGTAACTGAGCGCGATGTCTGGCGTTGAGCAATGTGATAGTTTGTGGATTTGGCCTTGTGCGCGCCACTGTCTGAGTAGTGAAGGCTGTTAGGTTCTGGATTTCAATGGCTGTATACACTTGGGGAGAGCAAGTCCGTGAAAATATCCCGGGAAGAGGGTCTGCACATCCCGTATAATTTGTCACTAGTAGAGTGTTTGGACTGCGTTCTGTATCAGTCGGACAGAGTAATGCACCTACGCGTGTCTAGGTACGGACCTTCGCTGCGGATCTAGTATGGAACAGTTTTCGTGTCCTTTCCCCCTACTTCCACACATGTCCTATCTGCAAGGAGTTGACTCCGGTGGAAGCCAAATACACTTATCATCAACCATCGACACGAATCCATCATATTCGTTGTGACTTACGCATTAATGGATAATGCCTGCAGCACAAGACTGCCCATGGCAAGCACCTTCTCCTCTTCAAGTCTGCGAGCGACGAGTTGGAGACTTATGGGCAAGCCGTCCATCATGTTGGCGTCATCTTGAATGGGTAGTTAGGAACAATTGCGCCAGGAGCGAGCAGGGGACGATGTGATACTCACACTCCTCGTTGACAGCTTTGCAAACGTCTCCCAAAGCTTCGTAATCAGCGTCCAGCGTGTCGATACTTTTGTCAACAGTAAGCCCTGTTGGGAACGAGAGGCTAGAGTAGTCCAATACGTTGAATACACCAGTGTATGCAACTTCACCCACAGTCAATGCCGCAACACAATCCAATGTGGGTCTATACCTGAAAACTTACCGTGCTTAAAGCTGCCACTTTTGACTGTGTTGAAAGGGATAGTCGGACATAAGATTGCATCAATGACCGCATTATTCCAGCGATCAAGGTACCGATTCTGAAACTCGGTGCGCTCAGTCTGCAGCCTCCACATGTCGTAGGTCCCAAGCTCTGTTGCGGTTTCGTATGCAAGCATCTCTGGCCGGAAGGGCTCTCCCGTGCGCTCGAGCTCTCTGCGAATTGCAATACCTCCATCCGCTACAAACATCCTCTCCAATAGAACGACACCCTCCTTCTGATCAATTGGGTCCCATTCAACAATCTCATGGCCTGCACATCTTAGCTTGTCCACGGTAAATCGAAGTGCCCGCAACACGGGCGGCGTAGGCTGAACCATCCCATCGTGCCACATTACGGCAATTTTTAGCTTCGCCGGAAGGTCGACGGTGTGCCAGGGAAGCGGAACGCACCGCGGATCGCGAAGCCATGGCCTTTCTTCCACAACACTCTTGCTATAGAACTCAATATCCCTGAGCGATCTGGCCATGGGGCCGTTGACTGATTGCACTGCCTCCTGGCCAGGCATGCCGGAGCGAGTGTGACGGACGGGAAAACGGCCTGCAGATGGACGAAGACTGAACAATCCGGTGCAGGCCGCTGGAATACGGAGAGATCCACCTATACCTGCAGGTCAGGTCATCATGTCCTCACTGTAAAGAAAAACCAGTGTTACCAATGTCTGAGCCAACACCGAGAGGGCTCCCTCTCATTGTGATGAGGGCAGATTCGCCCCCAGAGCTTCCCCCGCTGGTGGTCTGTCTATGTTTCGGGTTCAGTGTTCTCCCAAAGACATTGTTCACCGTCTCTGCGATCATCATTGCTGTGGGAACATTTGTTTTGACGTAAAACACTGCCCCCGCCTCCTCCAACAATGTTGCAAGGGCAGAATCAGACTTCGCGGCATCCCCAACATGCGATGAGAAGCCCACCGTAGAGTCGAGGCCTTTGAGATTGAAGTTGTCTTTGAGAGAGATAGGCAGGCCATGCAAAGGACCAATTGGTTTCCCTGTGCGAGCCAGATGCTCATCTCGTGCTTTCGCCGTAGTCATTGCACGATCGAAGCAGGTCTCAGAGAGGCAATTAGTCTAAAGCGTGTGTCAAGACCTGTTAACAGCGATTTTACTACCCTTCATTCTTACCAGTTGATGTGCAGCGGCAGCCCGTTTGCAAAAGGCCTTTGTGACGTCTTCGGACTTGACCTCCCCGGACGCAAGCTTGGCCACGAGTTCGACGGCAGTCTGGCCTGTGATGGCCAGCTCATCCTTTGTAAACCAACCCGATGTGTCTGGCCAATCAGTAACATCATCTTGAGTTACCGGAGGGAGTAAATCCGCCGGTATGCGCCACTCCTGGGGAATGGACGACATGAGCGCCTCCCGCTTTCTGGCGCCGATCTGCTCCCAAAGCCCAGAAGTAGCAACGGCCTGCGAATGCATGGTAACGTAACTTCACGGGAAGACTGTGGGTATGAAGAAAGTAACGAGGAAGAATGGCTTGCCCTTTTCAGCAAGATGTTTGCTGGCTATTAGTCTATGTATCTGCCAAGCTGATGTCAATGCTGAGCGGAGTTCATGGGGACGAGCCGCTGTCGCGGGGCTTTGCTTTCCATACTTCGGTGGAGGTGGAACCACGCCAAATAGGTGGGGGTTGTCCCTGTCTTAGGCCCCCGCGTTGAAGCTGAGGAGCTGCGCTGCGCTGCGCTTCAAGAGAGGTACCTTATAGCTGACTGGCGGCGGCATTTTATTGCCAACGGCTGCAATGGCATGGAGACGGTTCAATATTAGTGATCATCGCTGTACTGTACGAAATCGTGAAGCCAGACTTTGGTCATCGCAGCGGCTTCAATCATTGAGCATTATTACCTGCAGGGAACACAATGCAACCAAGGTCTCCTACAGCACGTCTTGATGGACGGTGCTATCTTAGTCGTCAAGCTCCTAGACGCATATACTCCATATTTTTCAACTTCAGAGAGCTGCATCTATTCTCAGTGCCCTTATACTTGGTGCTTTGACGCCATCAGGTGATCCATCTTGCCTGCGGAGACAGCCCTCTGACTCGCATTCCTCTTCGCGACTGGCCAGGGGAACATGAAAACTCACAGTTTTGCCAGTACCGTCGCACGACATTGCCTTAATGAGGTGCCATCGAATTCATGATTTACAAGCACGGAAGGACATCCCTGTGGATTTCGGATTGAAGCAAACCTACAACCGTCGTTAACATGAAGCATACTCTTTTCACGGCAAAGGTCATCGCAGACCACCTGACCACTGACCTGACTTCGTTGCTTACATGTGGCCAGCCCGGCAACCGAGGTCGCGGTGCCCGTTGCACAACGGCGCCGCATAACGGCTGGCATTCAATGACAGACTCCAATCTGTTGAATATCAAGTACCCAGCCCAGATTCAAGAAGCAGTTTCATTACCAGAATGCAGCGGCCAAGGTGCGCGGTCATCCAACTTTGCAACACATATGAAAAGGTCCAAGACGTCTTTGTTCACATCACGACAGGGAAACATCATTGTTCGGAAGGCAGAAAGAACAGACCGCAGAGACGAAATGTGAGGGTCTCCGGACGGCTCGGGGAACTCAAAACATACATGCCGCATCACTCGCTCGTCAAGCCTATGAGAGTGTATGGTTTATTAGTAGCCCGGCACCGTGAAGATGACATTTGGAGCATGGACCACGGTAGTAACTGAACAATGAACGGAAACGACGAGCTCGTTACACAGAGACGGGCCCCGAAAAATTCACGCCCTACAACCCAACGCAAACACACATTCTCAAGGCCACTCCGACAAGGGAAGTCTTCTGGTTTTTCTGTGGCCATTCCGGGGATAAGTCCTCAACATGCCGAGCAGGACGTTGAGACGCCTCGTGGAGTTCTAGACTGATTTTGGTGTTCATTGCCAATAACGATGAACGTGGAGATGACTCTATCCTTTAGTTGCATGGCGAGGACGACGTCACGCTCTTTGGGGATTTTATGAAATTGGCAGTTATCCAGTGATTATGTATACGCCGGAGAGCGGATCCGTGTTGAGTACTCCGCAATCCCTGAACATCGTGCGAACCCTAGCCACTACCCCACTTCCCGAGCGAAGAGAGGACAATTCACTACCAACGACGAAATGATGCGCTCGAAGATTCGCACGTATCTGCGCGTCGAGTACCAGCCTGGTGAGCGTGCCTTGATCCGCAAGATTGACTTTTTCATCCTCACCTTCTGCTGCCTCAGCTACTTCATCAACTACGTGAGGCCAGTCCACTCTGATATTACATGTACCGTGAGTAGCAGCTAACCACTGCGCCCAGCTCGATCGCTCTAATCTCGCCAATGCTTACGTTTCGGGCATGAAAGATGAGCTTGGATTCGTCGGCAACCAGCTGAGTGTGATCAATACCTGCTTTACGGTCGGGTGAGCGACTCATCTACTTGAACCGGCTCCCGCTTTGAAGATATCTTAACCTGCTGACTCTTGGGACAGATATGTTCTGGGCCAGATTCCCTCCAACCTTGCCCTTCACTATGTGAGGCCTAAGATCTGGTTCCCATTGATGATGGTTCTTTGGGGCGGCTTGACCACGGCTACCGCCTCAGTTCACAATCCGCAGTCTATCATGGCCATCCGTTTCTTCCAGGGCATGTGCGAAGCATCAACATTCGTTGGCACCCACTACATTCTGGGGGCATGGTACACGGAACGTGAGCTCGGAAAGCGAAGTGGCATCTTCACCTCGTCCGGCCTCGCAGGCACTATGATCGGGGGATTCATCCAGACGGGGATCTACAAAAGCTTGAACGGCCGATACGGTCTCAGCGGGTGGCGATGGCTATTCATAGTTGATGGGCTTCTCACACTCCCAGTCGCACTGTACGGATTCTTCCTGTTCCCGGACTCGCCACAGACGACAACAGCCTTCTACCTCTCAGGCGCTGAGAAGCGGCTGGCTGTATCTCGGGTACCCAATATTGAGGAACATTCGCCTATCACCCTGCATTTCGTTAAGAAAGTTTTGGTCTCGTGGTACTGGTGGGGTTTTGTTTTGCTTTGGGTTATTGCCGGAGAGACGGAGTCCTTCAGCTCCAACTCGCTGCTAGCCCTGTATTTGCAAGGGCACCCGAGTAATAAATACTCAGTGGAACAGCTTAACAACTATCCTACCGGAGTAGCCGCAGTTGGAATTGTCTCAACACTGTTTTGGGCGACTTTGACCGACTTTCTCGGCGGCAAGCGATACCTAGTCGGCTACTGGATAGGCATCACTGGTCTCGCCACGTCGACCATGATTCTTGTGGCGGCTCAATATCCAACGAGCCAAAACTCAACATCAATGACGATGGGGGCTTACTACTGGGCCGGATCTGTTTACGCTTGCCAGGCTGTCTTCTTCACGTGGTGCAACGACGCCATGCGCTATGAGGAGGCAGTGTTCCGTGGTGTGGTGCTCGCAGGCATGAATCTGGGTAATAATGCCGTCAATGCTTGGTGGAGCATCATCTTTTACGGTGCTTCCATGGCGCCGTGGTTCACTGTGAGTTTTCAGAGTTCTGCTCGAAATGAGATTTGCTGACACTGGATCGAATACAGCGCGGCATGTGGGCGATGATTGCCTGTTCCACTGCTCTCATTATATGGAGTGCTGGTTTAACTTATTTCGTCCATATGAACGAGAAGAAGAGGCTCATTTTCGAGACACGGATTGACGAGGGACCAGGGATTCAAGGTTCAAGAGCACGGGCTTCCAAGCTAGATTTCTAATTTATTTTTCGTCTTCTAATTTATTTTTCGTCTTGTCAGGGCATCATTGCGACTCGAATTGGGCTTGCCTCAGAGCGCTAATCGCTGCTACGAGCATACATATTGATGTTTCACTGGGGCGTGTAACAGCTGACGGGCGTCTGACGGTCGGGCGACAGCGCTGTTGATGACAGAGCGGCGCGGTAGACCGCGATAGGGCCTGAGGCCCACCCCCAAATATGGAACCCCCAAACATGGGAGAAAACAAAAAGAGGAAAGGGGGCACACACCAGGCGGAAGCGTTGCATCAAACAATGCCAATTAGATCCAGAGACAGTCACGACAATACATCACAAGCACTGGGTGTCAGCGCGGGGAGCATCCGTTGCTTCCAGGCATCAATGAAAGCTCGTGGGGCGCCATACCATGGTGTCTGTGGAGCTGCTGTGCAGCGCACCGCCGCACCCGGAGTCCAAACCTCAGCGGGGCGCTTCGCGACGCTGGCGGACCGAGCCAGTCATCCAGTGCGCATGTACGGAGTACAAGCCAATCACCAGCTTTACCGCCGCTATGGCTGGCCCTGGCTAGGCCACTCACGAGCAATGTGTGACACACCCGGACTTCGTTGCACCCCGCCGCCCTTTCCGTTCCAAGTATAAGTGTATCAACGGACAAAGTACTCAGGTGGTCGTCGCGACACATTGATTTCCCCATTTCGCAAACCCCATACCTATCACAAAATGAGTCCAAACTTTCGCCTGGCAGTTCTTGAGTGCGACACACCAGTACCGGCTGTCAAAGCAGTCCGAGGCTCCTATGGCGAAGTCTTCCGACAACTTCTCACGAAGGGACTGATCGACCTTGGAGAAAAAGGAAGAAACACCGAGCTCTCCCTCACAAAATGGGATGTTGTTGAATCACAACAGTATCCAAGAGTAGAGGAGGTGGACGGAATCCTTTTGACCGGAAGCAGTTTGTCATTCCCGCACCCATTCCGTCGCTGTTGCCAAAATCCTTTAACGATGGGCCTCGTCCATGATGTAAACATCGCACGACTAACAACCTGGCGTCACAGAGCACACTGCGTTTTCGGATGCCCCATGGATCATATCACTCGTTGAATTCGTTCGAACCTATTTGAATACGACTTCCAAGCCCATTGTTGGTATTTGCTTCGGGCATCAGATCATTGGTCGCGCACTTGGCGCAAGGGTGGACAAGAGCCCTGGCGGCTGGGAAGTTTCCGTCGACAGCATCAACATCAGCAAGGAGGGTCGTGATCTTCTCGGTGTCTCATCTTTGGTAAGTCTAGGAAGGGTCGCTTGAGATGTACCTTCGCACGAACGTTGTGCTCATGAGATACGATGCAGGAGCTCCACCAAATGCACCGCGACGCTGTGCTGGATATGCCTCAAGGCCTTGTCAATCTCGGCAGCAGCCCAAGCTGCGCCATTCAGGGTCTGTACCAGCCTGGACGTATCTTCTCGCTGCAGGCACACCCCGAGTTTGACGGGTTCATCATGGATGAAATCCTCAAGGCAAGGCACGAGCAAAAGATCTTTGACGACGAAATGTTCAGCGATGGCAAGGCGAGGGCTCAAAGCCATCATGATGGGGCATTTATTTCGGCGAGAATTTGGAATTTTCTCTTGGCTGCTCAAGAAGGAGCCTAGAAGACTGTCGGCAGAACAACACCCCAATAGACTCAGCGTGACTGTATGTACCGGCCAACTGAGTGTCATGTCGGCTTCATGTGGCAGCGTCTATGTGCTCATCGAGCCGCCCATATCATCTAGGGATCCCCCCTCTCAAGTGCCCGCTCGTGAAGCCTAGGGGCTGTCGCGACATTGAACCTTGTTGTGCCTGCATAAATTTGTCATTCAATTTTCGAAGATACCGTGTAGTCATTTCACGATAGCAATCTCCTGATTGGCATATTTCACTTTTTCAAGGCTTCAAGGGTCGGCGCGGCCGTTGCGGGCGTGGTCGTTCGTGGTCGTGGCCAATATTTCACGTATCAATCAATCTATATTGACACTTAGAGCTGCGTAGTTGGTATCAATGATTCAGACTGTCGTAATAACAACGCTTCAGGAAAAGTATCGCTTCGTCGTGTATCCGCGCCATTTTTAACCATCAAGCAAAGGAGATCCAGATTTGGTGCTTTTGCATCGCTTTGCAGAGAGTCCACGGGCTCGTCTCCTCAGGCGGTTGTTCCCAAATATGCTCCAACAACACCAATGTTTCTCTCATATTGCCCAAACCAATTGTGTCAATCATCGTTTGGAGGCGTTCCCTGAGGACTTCTTGAATGGCCGGATCTGAGGTACAGCAGCCAATGACCGCCAGCGGCCAGCAGAGGCTGGTATTGACCCTAATTGACGCGGGAAATTGGCTAAGCAGAGAGATTGCTTCCGCGACAGCACCTTCCATAAGATCCTTGTGTGCAGTGTTTGAGTTTCCCTGCTGTGGTGTACCCAGTAGGCTCCAGAGATATAGAAGCACGCCTTGCTTAAAGACCAACCCCGCTAGTTGACTGAAAGGGCTTGCCAGGGGCAAAGGGAAGAAGGCCAAAATCTGCGACTGGAGGAAGCCAAAGGTAATAATATCATCGGCGGACGGCGCATGAGGCTCGCCGTCAAGAGAGGCCTGCATGCTCTGCCCTAACTGGAAGACTTGGGGGATGATTAGCAAGAGCTCGAGCCAGCAGCCACACAGTTGACCAATGTATTTCTTTTCCACCAGAGCTCTCGCCATGGCCTCTATGCCGGGGCTCAGAAGGGGCTGATTGTTCGTGGATATTTCCGTCGAGATCATACTCGCCGCTGTCATGTGCATATAATACTCGACAAGAAATTCGGGCAGGTCGCCAGGCGCGTCCGTCTTAGGACGGCTTAGCAGCGTCGTCAACAAAGACTTGGACGCTGTCAGATGATCGAAGATGGTGCCACGCACATCACCCCTTGCAACCTACGCAAGGTTAGCTGCAGCAATCGGAGTAGGGCGCCGTGACGAACCTCAGTGAGACACAGAATTAGACTTCCGACCGTCAATGTGAGAGTATTGTCATCTCTGCCGGAAACATACTCTCCCACCACCTTTCTGAACATCCTCAAAGAGTCCGTGTAGTACCGCTGGGCGATCTCATGGTTGGCATGCGGTTCCTTGGACGCCTGGCGATGGGCCGCACTCTGTGCTAGGATGAGTTGTAGGACGAGAGGATTTGAGAAAGCCAAAGGGATGAATTTGGCGATAAAAGGGTTGACGTCGGTAGAGCCGTTTCCCATGCTGTTGGCAGTGCGAGCCAGGTAGTAACTTAGCAAGTCATATGAATGAGGGTTATGCGATGGCAAAAGCGTCATGGGCATGGGAATGCCATGTTGCAGAGTTGAGTTCTCATCCAATATTATACCGGAACTGATGAGAGCAAGCTGGTCAGAGACTCCGCCGGCATAATCCAGTTGCTGCGGATCATCGGAAGAGCTCGTGGTAGAATGAGACGAGGTCGAAGAGGTCCTACAGGTCCTGGACTCGGGATCCTCGACCACATCTTCGACGTCAACATCGGAGTCAGGGCTCGCATCGGGTGACATGTAAAAGACATCCGGAGTTGGGTGGGGCTCTAGTTGAGAGAGCGCGATGGGTGTCAGCTCCGAGGCGGTCTCAATTCTCTGATATCGTTCATGCTGCTTCTCCGGCTGCTGCTCGGGGCTCATCGACGCCGCGACAATGGAGTGTCTTTCAAGTCGATGTGAGGCGTCAGAGGGTGACCGAGACACCGATGTCTTGCTGGTACGTATCTGGCCGGTCGAGGATGACTCCGTTGGCCACCGGCAATCAAGCTTGTTACGCTTGCAGCCGCTGCAGATCGGTTTTTCTTCGTTGCATTTCTTCTTGCGGCGCCGGCATGTGAAGCAGCCAGTCCTGCTCCTGATGATGGGCATCACCCGCATCATGAGTTTCGCAAAGCTCTTCAGCCAAGTATGAGACCTGCGTTCACTCTGAGGTGCCGACAGGCGGACGACGCGGCAAAGAGGAGTCGCCTTGATGGTCCTGCAGAAACCAGACGATCGAGTGAGCGGGGAACCCGGCTGGCTTTCTGGAACTCAGAGACTCGGCAACCACATGCCACGGGGATTGACCCACCTTTATCGGTGTACTGACTCGCCCGCTTGAAGATTATGGGGACGCAACCCGCCAACCACAAACGGGCTGGGGCGTGTAATGATGCCCCGCGACTTCGCCCCTTGGCTTCGTGGCTGGCATGGTCATAGATAGTGGGAGCAGGTGAGATGCCCGATTCGTCTCCCCAACTCCCACATCACGGTTCGCCGATCGCCAAGCCATGCCGACATTGCCATTTTTCTTTGCGCCTGTACCAAGTAGACCTTACAAGCCCGAGGTCGGCGGCAATAGTTGAGTGTGGCATCGAGTTTCCCAATCGCAGCAAGCTTTCGCTGACGACTACCTGAAATGGCCGATCTTTAGCGTGCGTCATATGCTGCCTATGATTGTAGCGGCCTGCTGGCAACCTTTCGCAAGCTCTTCGGAGACTCGGCGCAGCACGGCAGTGTACATGCACAACTTTCTTAAGCACGAACCTCTTCGACTGTACGGCTATCCTTTTATCAACATTATGTCAAGATCCGCTTTCCTCCTTGTACGCGTTTGCAGCGCTACAATTCACCCTTGCTCTCTTGCCCGGAAATTCCAACTCCCTCGATGGAGCTCGGGGTCTCAGACCCGACGTCTTCCATACATGTAATAGGACCCTTGAAGTTTTTGCGAGCGTGCGCAAAGTACCACACGGCGCTGATGGCTGCAAATCCAGCAAAAACTACACTCGCGTAGTTCATAGATGAGGGAGTGACGGGCAAAGAGACAGGCATGCAGAAAATCACAACGGCCAGGCAGATCCAGATAATACTGACCCAGTTGGCAATGTGACCGAAATAGCCGAGACGGAACGGCGAGTTCTGCACGGCCTTGCGCCCACGCACCAGGCTGACAAGTATGGGGACGCAGTACGATGTTGAGAGGCAGATGGTAGCCACTCCGGTGAAGGAGTTAAACGCGGCGGACGAGCCAAAGTAGATGCAGCCGAGAATGCAGTCTACTATGGTAGAGAGAACAATTGCCCACAGGGGAACATCAAGGCTCTTGTTCACCTTCTTCCAGAGATGGTGCCCCGGAATTGCACCATCGCGAGCAAACGCATATGTGCATCGAGAAGCAGCCGTGAGTGAGCCGACGCCAGCAAAAAAGAGGATACCGAGAATCAGGAGAAGCAGGCAAAGACCACCAGCGTTGGAGCCGGTCACCGTCGCAAACAGGAGGCCAATGGGTTGACTGCTGGCGAGAAGCATCGTGACGTCTGGCAGAACGAAAAGGATCGGGATCAAATAAATGACTCCCGTTATGCCAGCTGCAGCGACGGATAGCACCATTGCTTTTGGCACCTCGCGTTCTGGGTTCTGGACCTCTTCGCACATTGCAGCGACCATGCCGTATCCCGTGAGAGTGTAAGCGGCTAGGGCGTAGAGTCAGCGCGTTGTCTTTAGACACGGGGTGACGAGGACCAGATGCAACGCGCATACCTTGGAGAAGACCGATGAAGAAGGACCAAGGGCCCGGCCAGCCGCTGGCCGATGCATCAAAATGCGTAAAGACGAACTCGGCGGAACGCTTGGTGTCTGCTTTGGCCAAGAGTGTAACCAGAATAATCACCACGCTCGCTGCCGTCCAGTAAATGCAGACTTTGTTGAGCTGGTCGAGATATTTGGAGCCAAAAGCGTTGACCAAGGCGCAAATCAGCGTAACGGCCCAAAAGCAGAGGACAGTCTGCCATTCGTTGGGTGTAAAATCCGGTTCAAAGATAGTAATTGCGCTCAAGATCAACTGAGCACCGGAGAAGTTGATCGACAGTGTCACAGTCCAATTACCGACCAAAGTCATCCAGCCGTCAATGAAGCTGACCACCGGAGCGTATTTGGGTGTGCAAAGGATCGCAGACCAGTAGTACACGCCTCCAGCGGTGGGATAGACGGCGCAGATTTCCGCGAGAGACGCAGCGATGCAGATTGAGATCAACGAAACTGCAACCCACCCCCAGATAATGCTGACTGCCTGGCCGTTTGTCAACGTGATGTACATGGTCGTTGAAAGACCAAAAGGCACAGCCATGATCGCAAATGACATGCCCAGGATGCTCATCATACTGAGCCTTTTTGGGAGCTCGCTGGCATAGCCAAAGTTTCGCGAAACCCGCGATGGGTTGACTTCGGGATCCATGAGGCGACGACGGGTGATTTGGACTTGAGGACTCGGAGTGCAAGAAGAGGCTTTCGAAAGGAGTTGTGACTGATACAGAAGATTCCGCCAGGTCTTTTGATGCCGGCCTGGGTGAATCTGCAAGGATTGACAATGGGAGAGGCAGATATAATATGGCAATCCGAATACCGGAGAAACAGTTGCAGGGGGGTCAGGCCGTGCTCGCCGCACTGAGATAAGAGGCTGAGGAGCCGAGATGCGCTCTTGGGGCTTATCACATCCTGGTTGGAACAGGAAGCGCCCTAAGAGATGGCTACTTCCAAGGCGTACGAGCTAGCCATGTGTTGTCGAGGCACGCGCGTTGCGCCTCATGGCGTACCCTGGCGTACGCGCGCATCAGAGCATCTGGGGAAAACCTGGGGAAATGGGGACGGCGTGATGGGAAAGGGATCCAGCCGTGGTCCTGTGCAGCGCCACCACAATCATCGATAAAACGAACCAACTGAATGGATTACCGCGGTGACAGGAGCTTCCGTCGCGGACCGAACGGGCGGTAATATTGGCATGTCTCCAGCAAGGCGCGGCGTTGGGGCTGGAGGCGCCATCCAAGCGGTGATCAAGATACCAATGCAACCCGATGAGCTCGTGATGATTTGCTGATGGGTGGCTGCGCTTCTGTCTTTGTGGGGACGCATCGCGGTCCGCGCTGGTCCCTGCGTCCCTGCGAGCCAGTCATATGCGGAACCGCGCTGTCGCCCGAGGCTAGGCCCACAACACCACCCTATCGCCAATACGTTCCAGGCCTCCCCGACGCCCTTATGCGCGCTGGGGAGGCCGCTTAACCATGTGACAGCCGTTATCGCTGCCTCAAGTCTAAATGAGGACTAGGTACGGATACGGAGTAAGATATGCGGGATAGCCACAATTCAGGGGGCCATGGGCGGGCATCTCAGCTTGGGTTTCAGATACATCTACGGAGTAGCCAGGTCGATTGGCTGTCACGATGACGAAGATTTGTCGGAGCGCTGCTACAGCTACTCCGTACAGTTAATCACAGCTCCAATCTTCGCTTTCAATCAACACCTGGCATCTCCGAGTGGAGACTAGCCCATGAACCAAATCACCACATTCAGCGCAATGCAAAGAAAGAATGGAAGCAATTGCTCAAAACTTTATAACATCACCCACAGTGATGGGGAACTTCTGAGTGATCCGTAGTACACTTGGCCACCAATCAAGCCCAGTCTTGGTGTCCAGAACTCAACAAGGGCCTCTCAAACGTGTCTGTTCGACTCTGATTTCAAGATTGGCGCGGTTTAAGGGAAATCTGACGGTCGACATGGAGGCATCATGGGTTGCCGCAGAATGCAGTGATAGAAACCAACCGACGGCAGCGCGGGGGAAAAAAAACAAAATGGGGAAAACAAAATGGGGAACTGCATCAGATTCCCATGTGTCTGAACTCGAAGTTGTTAAGGACGTCTTTCCGCCAACGCAAAATAGTGCCGCCCAAGCGGGTCAAACGCTGTTGTCTACATGTAGAAATGGCTGGTGCTGATGGAAGACAACCGTACAATGTGCAGTCGTCACATCAAGGTCTACGTCCTCGTAGACCATTCATGTGCTCCTAGACCAGTGGCACCAGACTGCGGGGGAGCACATGCTGCTTTCAACAAATATTTAACGCAAATCCGGCATCAAGAAGGTGGGCATGCTTGGCTTGGCGAGTTTTGGAATAGCAGTTTGGGGAGCCCCGATTGATGATACTTACTTGTAAGTTATCAATTCATCAAACTCAATGGTCATTGAAAGGATCGGGTGACCGACTCGTACGGTCACCCACGTCTCCACAGATCCCCATGTGACATAGCAGTGCCAAGGCTCCCAGACTGATTCCAGTGTTCCCGTTCCCCATAGATCAAAATCCTGGGGAACCGCCTCATTATTCAGTCAGAAATCAAATGGCGTAGACGTGGGTCCACCAGCCTACATGTAGGAGGCAGAGGGAACGGTAAAGTGCCTGCCCTTAGTCTTCTGCCGGTAATAACCGTAATACACGTCTCTTGGCTGGTTCTCGGCGGTCAACAAGCCGGCGCCCCCTTGCAGCGCTGCCCAGGGCTTCGCCATGCTTGGCAGCTTGAGAGTAGCCCGGCTGCGTGTCCTTTCCCAACCTTGATAAATGGGGCGCCCATACAAACGCCAGCGCCACAAGGCCGTCTTGCGGGGGTGGAGAACGGCACTCGATGCTCTGGCAAAACAACAAGAAAATGTTCTCCATACTGGCCGATGCTTTATCCAGCGAGTCCGTTATATTCATGTTGCAACGGTCTTTGGGGCCCAAGTTAGTCTCTAACCTCAGAGCCGATCCATCAATTATGTACGCCCCAAAAACCAAGCAAGATCTTACGGTTAAAATTCACTAGCTAACACTGCAGCATTAATTGCTGACTGCAATGCATCCAGTCGCTCTTGATACATTGCCCCTATTGGTGGGGGGATGATACAACTGAGCTTGTCAGGGCGGCGAGGCCCGCATGGCCAAGACCCAGTCTATGTTCACAGCCCAAGTTCGTATTTTATCCGGAAGGCGAAGCGAGTCAGTCTCTCCTTGGCCTTGCCAAGACAGGACCGTTGCAAACTACTATGCTCGTGGAGAGCTTTCGATATCCTTTATCCTTCATAGTATCACACTACGCGTGGAATGGATGAAAATTTCGGGTCAAATCCTTCCCGAGGCGAGATGTGGTGGCGCCGAGTGTCCAGAGAGGGTGTCCTAGGTCATCTTGTTTAAATGAGCCGCTTGCGCTTCTG
The DNA here is from genome assembly GCA_024341135.1 of Tolypocladium album. Classification (NCBI taxonomy): domain Eukaryota; kingdom Fungi; phylum Ascomycota; class Sordariomycetes; order Hypocreales; family Ophiocordycipitaceae; genus Tolypocladium; species Tolypocladium album. The sequence goes on from JALHCF010000046.1 coordinate 65,164, forward strand.
TATGTCTACTCAGATGTATCTCACTTTCTAAAACCATACTCTGAGAGTCATCCATATTTGTTTTCACTGAGAAGCATGTTTTCTGAACGCTTCTCGAACTCCATTCCCAAATGCAAGAAAGCCTTCAAATGGCTTCTTCCAGACGCCGAAAAGGAGGAGGATGGACGCGACAAATGGCCTAGCCGGGCAGCTTTTGTCCTCGCCGCGATGGTAATATCTCCCAACTGGCCTTTATCGCACGTCTGTCTGGGGAGGTTCAATATCAACTAGTTTAGCTGACTTCTCTGTTTACGGTCAGGGCGGTGCGGTTGGTCTCGGTAACCTCCTTCGTTATCCCTCTGTCGTTTTCGCAAACAACGGCGTCCAATGGTTCATTCCGTACCTCATCGCACTCTTCTTCCTCGGCATCCCGATCTTGATTCTCGAAATCTCTATCGGGCAGGCGTACCGCGGTGGTGCCGTCGTTGCGTTCCATGGCATCAACAGGTATGCAAAGGGAGTGGGTATCGCCGTTATCCTTAACGGCTACGTTGTGGCGACGTACTATGTCCCGATACTGAGCTGGGTAATGCACTACTTCCGTTCGTCCTTCCAAAGTCCTCTTCCATGGAAGGGCCGCGGCGACGAGTTTTACATGGAGGATGTCGTTGCCAACCCAGACCCAATTCCTGGCCGTACCAGTGGTGCCACTGTGGTAGAGTACACACAATACCCGGGTGTAGGCCTCATCGGTGAGACCGTCGGCTGGTGTGCATTTATTTGGTTTTTGGTGTGGCTCTGCTCGTTCAAAGGGGTCGGCCTTACCGGACGCGCAGTGTACGTCACCATGGGCCTCCCCGTCATCATGCTCATCATCTTGATCGGACAGTCCCTCTCCCTTCCCAACGCAATCGATGGCGTACGGCTTTACTTTGCGGAGTGGCATGGCGACAAGCTTGCCAGTGGCGATATCTGGCAGGCAGCGTGCGGACAAATCTTCTTCTCAATCGGTGTCGGCTTCGGATACTTCACTTCATACGCCTCATACAACAGCAAGCACGCCAACGCGGTTCAGGATTCCATCATCATTGCCTTTAGTAACTCCTTTTACGAGGTCGTTGCTGGATTTGCCGTCTTCGGCGTAATAGGCTTCCTGGGATTACGACCGGAGGCTGGGGTCCAACTAGGGACGTTCACTGTTGGGTTCCTCACTTACCCTCTTGCGCTTGCAGAAATGCCTGGTTCCAATGTCTGGTCAGTCATTTTCTTTCTGACCTTGGCAATGCTGGGTCTCAGTTCGGCCTTTGCCCTTGTGGAGTCAATTGTCACCATGCTCTGCGATTCTCACTTGAGTCGACGAGTGCCCCGAAGCGTCATCTCTTCTGTCGTTGTCCTTGTTTCCTTTCTTATATCACTCATTTACTGCACCGAGTTTGGGTTCTATCTCCTCGACGCAGTTGACACGTGGATCAACAACCTCTCTCTCATCATCGTCGTTTGGTGTGAGGGCATCGCCACGATGACGATCTACAGATACCAGGATGTATACAGGCAGGTCGGTGCAGTGTCTTACATTGTATACAACCTCGGCTACGTACTATCCATGGTGATTGGTGTCGCCGTGGCTCAGGCCGCAGGACCTTCAGCCGGCGCAGGGACGGGCTTCGGCATATTCATCGTCGGATGCGTTACTGCTGTTATTCTAGCCAAGACGCCCTGCTCAGATCCACCAAGATTTTGGGGCAGAACTGCATATCTCAGCAAGTTCTGGTGGCTTTCTTTCTACTCGGTACGTCCCCTTGACCTATCCTTCCTGGAGATGTCTCTCAAGCTAAATGTGCCACAGGGGAACCAACTTCGTCGTGACCTCAATTCGGTAGTGGCCACGGGAAAGAATTGGAGCATCCCTTGCTACTGGGCCCCAGTCATTCGATTCATCTCCTGCCCGATCCTGGCCATCGTCGCTTCGTTTGCGTACCCGGCATTCTACGCGAAGCGCATGGATCCGCTTCACATATTCGGGTTTACTGTTGCGAATTGCGTCATACTTTTCGTCGTAATTGGCATCATTGTTCCTCGCTCTCTCGATATCTTCGTACCTCCGGAGAAGCGGCATGACGAGAGCATGATTTACGCCCCACAGGTCACGATCCTAGGGGTCGCTCTAGGCGAGGACGCAGCGGAGAGCGGAGCAGCAGTTGACAGTGGAGAGGCGGAGCAAAAACCAAAGGCACTCAAAGAGTCAAGTCAGATGGCTATGTAAGGTATTTTCATTAACAACGAAGGGACTTAAATTTGGACATGCGCACTACGCGTACTCCTGAGGATACATCTGAGTATGGCTTGCAGCCATTCGAAACGTGACTCCGAACAGTACTTAAATCGCCTATTTCCGTCATCGCGAAAGGCTGAACATATCGGTGGAGCGTGGGTCAGGCTGCGCCTGCTTCTCAACTTGGACATCATACAAGCTATGCCTTGGGAGTGAAGCATAGTCTGTGTATGCTGTCTAGACATACGGGGCTAGTCTCCTCTTCAGGTCTTTAACCCCAATAACCTCTGTGTTATCTGGCTTCTTGGGGTCCTTGTGTGTGCAAGGAGGAATCAGCACCCTGTCCACGACGTGTATTGCGCCGTTCTTGGCGGGCGCATCTCGAACCGTGACGTGAGTGTGGCCGTTGACCTCGATCGCGGCCACGGGCCCCCAATTCGCAATGGCCACGTGAACGTGAGCCTTGCCAAGAAGGGTGGGAAGGTCGTAGCTTTGCCTCTTCGGTCTATCTGCTTCAGAATCATCTCCGCTGCCAGTTTTGTTGTAAAAAGCATCGCTATACAAGGTGGCGTTTGGAGAGATGTGGTATTTAAGCAGTGCTGTGAGGTACTTGCGTCCGGTTTTGGTGTTGAAGAGGAAGGCATTGGCCTTCAATCCAAGCTTTTGAAAGGCGCCGTTGCTTGGTGCAAACACTGTGCTGCCGACAAACTTTAGGTCTCGGATGTAATCGGCGAATTGGGTCTTTTCGTATGCCAACAGAAGCGTCGAAAATTGAGCAGGGAACAGCGAGATCAGCCGTCGAGCCATCGGCGGTGGGATCAGAATGTTGTTGACTCCGTGAACGATACCATTGGTAGCCTCCTTGACGTAAAGGGCCAGTCAGCGAACGAGCTCGTCAAGCCAACAGGAACTTCGGAATTGCTTGTCACTCACAAAGTTTGCAGCAACGACGTTGCTGTAGAAGTTCACAGACAGGCCACCGAGACCGAGACTGGTTCGAAGGCGCTGCGGCTCGCCATCGAGCAGCTCCTCGTGCAAAACCGTTGGAATTGTGTGGGTGCCGAGGATTCGTCGAGCAGAATACTCGCCGAGGCCGATATGGTATTTAAGAATGGCCTCGACACAGTGTTTGCTCGGCTTGTGTTCGTCGCCGTCGGGAAGATCCTTGAAAGCTTCATTGGTGGGAACAAAGAGCGTATAGTTGGCCTCGGTGCTGTTGAGCAGCTTGACGATGCTGGGGTGGCCATCCACAATTTTTGCGAACTTGGTAGTATACTCGCTGCGTTGGATCAGCTCATAGATGGTCAGATGAGCACGCTTTTTATGTCCCTCAACGTCCGCCAAATCAAACAGCTTATTGGCAACGTCGTAGTGAGCCTCTTCGTTAACAGCAAGGGCGTTGTCAATGGCTGCTGCAAGACGGCCCGCCGTCTTGCCTAGCAAGGATGACGCTGCGCCCTTGGAGGATGGAGTCCCATTATCCCAAAATCCGTTGTCGGAATCAACGTGGTCCGCTGGGCGTATCCCAGACAATGGTGCTTGCTGGTACAGGGTAGCCGCGAGGGCCGGGACGACGAGGGCAGTGGTCAGCACGGTGCTGGCGCTGGCAGTGAGGGCGCACCGCATTGCGACGAGAAGAGAATGATGAAGATCCGACTTGGATTTATATTTGTATGGCTTTCAAGAGATTCTTTTGCAGGCTGATCATGATCAGGCTCGCAGTGATGTCTGTTAGAAGGATAAAGAGCTGAAGGACATGCTCCTTCAGGTTCGTAAACGGGCCCCGAGTAATCCGTACGAATAGCGCAATGCCGATTCACCAACAACACACCCACGCGTATCGTCATGGACTCGTAATACGTCAGGATTTCTCTTCCGTGGCTCGCACGAAAGCGCACTGCGTGGGCGTCGACGTCAAACCATTCGCTGACGTCAACACGACCTGAACCTTAAGGCCATGTTGGGACGGGGTGCCGCATACTGCGTAACGAGGGTACCGTATGAAAGCAAGCAGGCTGTGGCTGCGGGCTGGCTCAACGGCCGCCCGCCAGCGCGACACAAGGACCCGACGCTTCCATTGTGTGGCGCCGACGGAGAGCGACCGCGACCAGCTCGCGCAGGGTTCAGCAGCTTGGGCAGAAATCGCAGCAGGCCGCGCCGCTTGCGCCGCAGCCGCAACCGGGCAGATGCGGCGGCTGTGCTCTCTGTACGGAGTATTACGGACGTGCCTATCACAGTCTTAGGTCTGACAGCGTGGTCCTACAAATACTGGACAGCAGCTGCCTGTAAGAAAGACGACGGGAGGGAGCCCAACACCCCACCCACGCCTGCTTTGTTTCCGGAGCAGTCATCGATCCAGCCCACGAGCATCGCATCTGCATCTGCATCTGCACCCGCGTCCATGTGCGCCGTCATGCCCCAACGCCAGCGTCCCTGAGCCTCCTGTTCTTGCGCCGAGCCTGTTCCGTCCGCGCGTTCCGGCGCCGGCAACCCTTTGCGAAACGTCCCGGAGCGCCGGCCGGCGACCATAGAGTTTGAGTTTGCGACCGACGAGGCCGTGACGTCTGCCGTGGTGACGATTATCGCCCCCAGACGGCGCAAGAGCGCAGTCGCCATCCGTCCCCGTTCATCTCGTTACCATACAGAACCGCTCCCGCGCCGATGCTGCGAAAAAAGGAGGCGTTCACTGTCGTGACGCCCATCCCGAGCTTCATCCCCCGCCAGCTCGCCCTCGACATACTTCACTCCCACAGCGAAGTCATCACACTCAACCCCCTCGTCCTCGAGCACCGGCCCATCCCGGCGCCGCGCACCGCCGCTGCAGACGAGTTCTATAGCACGTGGTACGAGATCGTCGAGCGCATCCAGTATGTCCCCGGCATGGGCAGGGCCGGCTCCGGCAAGATCACCTTCAATGGCTGTTTCCACGACATGCCCTGGGGCCTGCAGACGCACATCTACGCCCCCATGAACATCGATCTGCGCAACCGCTACCGTATCGCCGGCAATCAATCAGGCATCGAGCCACCCGAACATCGCGAGATCGGTCTCGAGGCCCTGGGCGCTCCTGCCGACGGCCTGTACCTGCGCGAGGATATAGAGATCAAGTGCAACATCGCCATGGTCAGCTTCGTCAAGAACCAGCTCAAGACTGCCAGCAAGGAGATGGTCCAGCGCATCATCAAAAAGGCTGAGCTGCTCGACGCCGGCGTCTTACAGGGCATGATGGAGGACGGCATGCTAAGGACGGTCAACCCCAATGACAGGTCCAAGGTGTCCGTCCAAAGGTCTTATGCCGGCCTCATCCCCAGCCCAGGCTTGTCGCAAGATGAACACGGAGCTGGCCCTGTCAGTCCTCGGGTGGTTTCGCAGTATTACCAGGAGGGCGCGCTCCCATCACCTCCCCTGACAAACGTCCACCCGGATGCAACCGATGCCCAGGCATACCAATCGCAGAGTTCGTACCAACACCACGGCCAGTACGCTCCGTCACCGACCCATCCGAAGGAGCACCTCGCCCCCGCTGAGCTGCCAGGGGACCATCATCACTTGCCGCACCTCCAAGCCCAAGGATTGCAGCCCCAATGGCCCATGTCCGATACCCAACCGCAAGGGTATCGCCATTCTCTCCCATCCTCGGATCCCCGGTGGTCTCAAGCTCAGCTGAGTCCGTCGCTGCCCGATACACAGCGGACCAGCGTCAGCTCCGTAGCCAGCAGCGGTCACGGCCACTCGTCGCCCATCTACCAACGGCAAGGGTTCGCGACGGAGCTGGCAGCGCACAATGAGACCGCAGAGGAGTACGGTCGTCGGGTACCTAGATGAGGACCTTGAATGGCCACAGGCCTTCTGCGCTGCACATGCGACTCCACGGATGCCAGCGCTCAGAGTCGGTCTCGGTGACAAACACCACACAAGAAAAAGAAAAAGAACAAAAGCCCGCAGAAGGCGAGGACTGTTCTGGAAATGGCTTCTGCGTGTTCCGGCGTTTTTTGTCTGTTTCTGCGAGCTGGCGATATCCTGTTGTGGCTGACGTCCCGAGCGCGTTTTTTTGTCAGTCGTTGGTGCTCATGCGGCGTCAACGAATGTATCTTCGGTAGTCGAGACCGTACCTGCTTGGTTTCCAGTCGGCTATACCTCTCCCATTACAAGCTCACACAACGTGAGCTTCCTTCGCACTTGAGCAGACTGCGGCGTGGGCTCCATCATTCGTCTTTGGTTTTCTTCGAATGCCAGTCAGCAGGAATTTTCGAGCACATCGTGGGGAATGCAAGGATGGCTATGAATGAAAGAGCCCCGGGGTTCGTGTCTGTCATCGCTAGAGAAGAATGTACCTCAACATTGCGGTCAGGATCTCGATACGGGACCACGCACTATCGATTCGTCGGGATCTACCACGGTTCCGAAGTGAGCTGCAATCCAAGCATGACCAAGTTTGGAAAAGGCCGTCGTGAATGCGCAAATAAGGCACCCTACACGTCATTTCTCCTCACAGCAGCCCGGCGGCATGGTGCCTAGCCACCGCGGACCTGCTTAGAAATACAACATCACATCATACTGAGACGTCGTCACCCCTTGGGTGGAGCGTACGAGCCGTCAGCAGCAAGCACTGAGACGAGTCGTGCAATCATTTGCCTATTAAAGTATAAAGTAACGCCAGGCGACAGATCTAGTCAGTCCTCTTACACATCGTAGCCAGCCCATTGCATCGCCAACCTAACCGATACCATGGCCCCGATTCGCACCGCCATCATCGGCCTCTCTGCCTCTGCAATCACATCCTGGGCCAGCTCAGCTCATCTCCCATATCTCCTTTCAGAGCGTGGTCGCCAACGGTACACAATTGTGGCGCTCTGCAACTCTAGCGTGGAGGCTGCTCAGCGTGCCATTGAGACGTACAACTTGGGCCCCAAGACACGGGCATACGGCGACCCTCAAGCTCTTGCCAACGACAAGGACATTGATCTCGTCGTTTGCTGCACTCGAGTCGATGTGTATTACCAGACCATTCTTCCCAGTGTCGAAGCTGGGAAAGATGTTTTCGTGGAATGGCCCTTGGCGAAGAATGCGACTCACGCCCGTGAACTTGCAGCAGCTGCCAAGGCCAGCGGGAGTCGCTCCTTGGTGGGCTTGCAGGGCCGACTCTCTCCAGCTATCGTCCAACTGCGACAGCTCCTTGGCCAAGGTCGCATCGGCAGCGTGCTGAGCTCCGAGGTCAGGGCTTACGGAGGCACTCTAGACCGCGAAACACTGTCTGCTGGCCTCAAGTATTTCACCGACCTAGATGTTGGCGGCAACATGATCACAATCGGCTTTGGACACTGTAAGCTGAAAGTTGCCGGCCCATCGCCCCTTGATCTCAACTGACGACGGCACTTGTAGTGTTTGACCAGGTGCAGCATGTCCTCGGAGACCTGACAGATGTGCGAGCGCGATTGCAGCTGCAACGACCCGAGGTTAAGCTTCGCGATGCATCGGGTGAAGTGACGGACAAGACCCAATCAAACGTCCCGGACCTGGTCATCGCAACCGGCATCCTGAAAGCATCGGAAACCGCACACGAAGGGGCCAGCGTTCTCGTCACCTTCCGCCGCGGCCAGCCCTTCCCCGGCAGTGCGGGACTTGTCTGGACCGTGAATGGTGACAAGGGCGAGATCCGGCTCACTGCGAGAGGCGGGCCGACGCTTCAGGCCAATGCATACACGGAACCCGTGACATTGCAGATTCACGACTATCAGACGGATGCCGTTGATTCCGTAGAATGGGCTTGGGAGGACTGGCAGACGGAGCTTCCGATCCGGGGGCGCAGCATCGCAACCTTGTACGACTTGTTTGCCGAGGACAAAGCCCGGGGAGCTGCGCCGTCTTTTGAGGATGCCCTCAAGCGCCAGGTCCAGCTGGAGACGTTGCTCGAGGGGTGGCCACGAACGCGCTGAGCCCGAAGGTGGCGTCTACCGAAGGAGGCTTACATGTCCAGGGTACGAGTTCTTGAATGCCAGGCGATTTCATTGCACAGAGCGGGTACAGCTTCTTGCTGCATGCACTTGGACAATGCCAGTGGTGACATGGATCGTGTAGCATCCGTGCGTGGTCATTCGTGGCTCTACGCGTACCTATCGTGCAGGAGTAAGGTAAGGTACCTATCCTCTTTTCTGCGCCGCGGAGGAGACACGAGACGCAAAGGTGGTCGCGCCGCCGAGGGGCCGATGGCTATCGATTGGCCTTGCTGTCTTGTGCCACGTCTCATTGATTATGAGGCTTGAATAACTTCCCGCCGCCGAGGGTCTTCCCAAGATACCATTTGCATTGGTTTGGGCGGGAGGCTGGCTTGCCAAAACAATGGGATGTGGCGTTGAACAAACCTGAGGCCGGTGAGCACTGCGTTCATTCCGTGGCCCGCCGCGGCTGTTCTTGTGCGGGTACTCGCAGAGGCCACGGCGTTGAACCTTTGAAAGTACGTGAGTCACGTGAGTTGAACGTCGCTTACGAATGTTGTGGCCTCGGCCGGAACGGGAACAGGGGTCCGACAAGGTTCCTGAGGTCATTTTCTGAGGATTCGGGCGCTGTCTCGCGCGAGCCACGGACGGCACCAGCAAACGAAGGAGACATCCAACTGTGTTTGTCTCCCTCCCGAACAGCCGCCCGGTACTGCTTCTGATGTCTGCTCGAAGCAATAACGTTAAGTGCTAGTCTGCCCTCGCCTCTCGCGCCAGTGGCGCGCACATTGTGGCTGCACGTTGCCAGCGGGCACCAGAGGGAAACGGACGGGCAGAGCAAGAGGCGCACCCCTTCGCCCCGGGTAGATTGTCCTCGGCCATTGTTCTCCTAGCCATGCCGCTCTTATCGTCGTCGCTGTCGCGGTGTGGCCTCGTGCCGCCGCGCGCGACAGCGAGAGCAGCGTCCGCCCAGCTCTGGCGTGCCTCGTCTATGGGTATAAATGCTGCCGCTCGTCTTCAACGACCCCGTGCAATTGCGGTTGCAGCCAATGATAGGCCAAAGTTCATCGGCTCGAGCTCCCGCCGCTTCTTTGACCCGTTGTAAGCCTCGACTACCCTTCCCTCTGGCCATGCATCATGCATCCCGTCCAGTCTCCAATGCCCCCTCCCCATCGACCCCTCACTCCCGCTTCCCCCCACCTCCTCTCCACACTGTTCACAACGTCGAGCACCTTCTGCATCCGGTAGAGTAGAGCTCTGGCCTCAATTCTTGCTGACGTGCCTCGTTGTCTAGGGCTTCCCACACGAGATCCGCCTCCTCTCTTGCCTCTCGCAACACCTCCTCACTCAACCGCCCCGTCCCATCCCGCCGCCTGCCCAGCCTCCCGACAGCTCGCCATTGCTCGTTTCGCCGACACAACATGTGCAGAACCCAGGCTGGTGTCGACATGACGGGCGGGGGCGCTTCTGGCAGCTCCCAGCCCCGCGAGCTGCTTCCCGCCAACGTCGTCCCGCGGCACTACCATGTTACCCTCGAGCCCGACTTTGAGAAGCTAACGTTCGAGGGCACCGTTATCATCGATCTCGATGTCGCCGAGGATTCCAGCTCCATTGCCGTCAACACGCTCGAGCTCGACATCCACAGTGCCAAAGTGTCCGCCAATGGGCAGACCATCAGGTGCGCATATATCCTGGCTGGGGGCCAGCTATGCTCAACCACCTGCTCAGTCCGCTGACCTTGTACCATGAACTTCTGCAGCTCGGCTCCCAAGATTTCCCATGATGAATCGGCGCAGGTCTCCAAGTTCGACTTTGACGGCTCACTCGCCAAGGGGAGCCTGGCCCAGCTGGAAGTCCGCTTCACCGGCCAGCTCAACGACAAGATGGCTGGGTTCTACCGATCTACGTTCAAGAGGGACGACGGCACCGAGGGCATTCTCGCCACCACGCAAATGGAGCCTACTGACGCCCGCCGTGCCTTCCCCTGCTTCGACGAGCCCGCCCTCAAGGCCAAGTTCACCATCACTCTGATCGCTGACAAGGAGTTGACCTGCTTGAGCAACATGGACGTTGCTTCCGAAAATGAGGTCCAGTCCCAGATCAGCGGCACTACCAAGAAGGCCGTCCACTTTAATACTTCCCCCCTCATGTCCACCTACTTGGTTGCCTTTATCGTGGGCGAGCTCAACTACGTCGAGTCTCTCGACTTCCGCGTGCCCGTTCGCGTCTATGCACCTCCTGGCCAGGACATTGAGCACGGGCGCTTCTCGCTGGACCTCGCCGTCAAGACGCTGAAGTTCTACGAAAAGGTGTTTGGAATCGACTTCCCCCTGCCCAAGATGGACCAAGTCGCCATTCCGGACTTTGCCCAGGGTGCCATGGAGAATTGGGGCCTGATCACTTATCGTGTCGTCGACCTTCTCCTCGACGAAAAGGCCAGCGGCGCTGCCACCAAGGAACGTGTCGCCGAGGTCGTGCAGCACGAGCTGGCTCATCAGTGGTTCGGAAACCTGGTGACAATGGACTGGTGGGAAGGTCTATGGCTCAACGAGGGCTTCGCTACCTGGGCCTCCTGGGTAGGTACTCCTGCGCTCACCCACAAGCGCTTCTCATGCTGACTCGTCCGACGCCCAGTACTCGTGCAATGCCTTCTACCCCGAGTGGCACGTTTGGCAGACATACGTCACCGACAATCTGCAGTCGGCTCTCTCGCTAGATTCCTTGAGAAGCAGCCACCCGATCGAGGTGCCCGTCAAACGCGCCGACGAGATCAACCAGATCTTTGATGCCATTTCGTACTCCAAGGGATCATGCGTCCTTCGCATGATCTCGACATACCTTGGCGAGGACGTCTTCTTGGAAGGTGTGCGACAATACCTGAAGAAGCACGCCTACGGAAACACCCAGACTGGGGATTTGTGGGCATCGTTGGGTTCTGCTAGCGGCAAGCCCCTGGAGGAGATTATGCATGCGTGGACGAAGGAGGTCGGCTACCCCGTCCTCACCGTCACCGAGAACGAGCTGGAAGGCAGCGTGCATGTCAAACAGAACCGATTCCTGAGGACTGGCGACACCAAACCCGAGGAGGATGAAGTTCTGTACCCCGTCTTCCTTAGCATGCGCACCAAGGACGGCGTCGACAAGGACCTGGCCCTCAACGAACGCGAGAAGAATCTCAAGTTGCCCAGTGGCGATTTCTTCAAGCTGAATGCCAACCACACTGGCATCTACCGTACCTCGTACACTCCGGCTCGTCTGGAGAAGCTTGGTAAAGCTGCCAAGGAAGGCCTCCTTACAGTGGAGGACCGGGCAGGCATGATTGCCGACGCCGGTGCGCTGGCTACGTCTGGATACCAAAAGACGTCGGGTGTCTTGAGCTTGCTCAAAGGATTCGACTCTGAAACAGAATTCGTCGTGTGGAATGAGATTATCGGTCGCCTGGCCGGCATCCAAAGCGCCTGGGTGTTCGAGGACAAGGCCATTAAGGACGGGCTCGATGCTTTCCTCAGGGATCTCGTCGGTCCCAAGGCCCATAAGATGGGATGGCAATTCTCCGACAGCGACGGCCATGTAGAGCAGCAGTTCAAGGCCATGATGTTCGAAGCGGCAGGTTTGTCTGGCGATGAGGCCATCATTGCCACGGCCAAGGATATGTTCTCGAAATTCATGTCTGGCGACAGGGCGGCTCTGCACCCCAACATCCGCAAGAGCGTTTTCGCCATCGCTCTCAAGTTTGGAGGCGAAGAAGAGGTATATCTTTCCTTATCCTGTTCCCTTCTCGACATAGGCTGACCACCTTGACGTACAGTACAACAAAATCCTGGAGCATTACCGCACCTCTACCAACAGCGACGAGCGAAACAGCTGCCTCCGCTGTCTGGGTCGTGCCAAGGACCCGGCCTTGGTTGAGCGTACCCTAGGTCTCCTTTTCGGGGGCGAGGTCAAGGACCAGGACGTCTACATGCCTGTCAGCGGCCTGCGCAGCCATTCCGCCGGCATCGAGGCCATGTTTGCATGGCTGACGGCCAACTGGGACGAGCTTTACAAGAAGCTTCCGCCGGGCCTGTCCATGCTCGGCAACATGGTAATGATCATGACTTCTGGTTTCACAAAGCAGGAACAGCTTTCAAAGGTGGACGAGTTCTTCGCCGCAAAGAACAACAGCGGGTACGACCAGTCTTTGGAGCAAAGCAAGGACGCTATTCGGTCCAAGGTTTCCTGGTTGACGCGCGACCGCGAGGATGTGGTTGCATGGCTCAAGGCGAATGGCTACATGGCATGAAAAGAATTAATGGGCTTGGGGCCTGGGGCATGCTCCAATGCGAGACGAAGCACTGGGCATTGCAGAGAAGCTCATGTAGTTGGGAATTGGTGATGTGATGGCAAGGTAGCTATCTTAGGTATGAATGCCATGCTGAAGACCAAATTTACCCATGACATGAGTTTTCACCGTCAGATTTCCCTTAGGCCGCGCGCCTACGCGCTTGTCTGCCAGTAGCTTCTATTCAGCTAGGCGCGCAGCAAGAGACAGGAGTGTGACGAAACCAATGAGAGCGAGGGATTCGCTCGCTGCTGCATTGGGTCCTCGTCGGTGCTATGGCCGCCGAGGGCGAAGGCCGAGTTATGGGTCCCTGCACCCCAGATTTTCAGCGCTAGGCGCATTAATAATGATTCGGCGAAAGGTACAGAAAAGCGCGAGACCCACGGTGGGTACCGCGAGGAGCTGAACGTCACAGCAAGTTTACCAAGCTTACCAAGCTTACACACTGATGCTGCTGGCGATCGAGTGGCTGGCTTCAATGTTCGAAGACGGCGATGAAAATGCGAGCACTAGCAAAGTATATAAGTGAGAGGCGCAGAGCCCGTCCATCGAGTCTTATCCTCCTCATCACTGCAATCACATCCAACAACACGTAGCTTTTGAGCAATCTACCACTTCCTTCCTGCACAAGCATCGACACTTGAACCACATCAATTCACCATGTCTAAGATCCTCACTGTTTTTGGCGCCACCGGCAACCAGGGCGGCTCTGTCATCCGAGCCATCCTCGCCGACCCCGTCCTGTCCAAGGAATTCAAGGTCAGGGGCATTACCCGCGATGTTAGCAAGCCAGCCGCCCAGGCGCTGGCCGCCAAGGGCGTCGAAGTCGTCAAGGTACGCCCATATCCGTCATTGAGGTCGTCTCGCTGCGTCTGACAAGGCTTCCGTGCTCCAGGCCGACATGTCGAGCGTGCAAGCCGCGGCGCCCGCCGTCGAGGGCGCTCACACGGTGTTTCTGGTGACCAACTTCTGGGAGTCCATGTCGGCGGCTACGGAAATCGCCCAAGGCAAGGCCGTCACCGACGCCAGCAAGGCGGCGGGAGTCAAGCACATCATCTTTTCGTCGCTCATCCACACCACCAAGGCTAGCAACGGCAAGCTGCCTAGCATCAGCCACTTTGACAGCAAGGCCGACATTGAAGACTACATTCGCAACAGCGGAGTGCCAGGCACCTTTGTGCTCCCGGGATTTTTCATGTCCAACTTCTTCGACATGCTTCGCAAGCAAGAGGATGGCAGCTACGCCTTCACCCTCCCCGAAGGCGTGTCAGTCGAGAACGCACGGGCCCCGCTTTTTGATGTGGTCGCGGACACTGGTACGTCACTGTTACACTTACACCCACCTCGTCACCTTTGCCCCGGATTCTGACAGAGTTAAACTCTCAGGCAAGTTTGTCAAGGCGGCCATCAAGGGCTTCCCGTCATCCGCCAACAAGCAGCTTTACGAGGCCGCGGATTACTACAGCCCAGCCCGCCTGCTGGCCGAGTTTTCCGAGGTGACTGGCAAGCCGGCCCGCGCCAACGTCGTGCCGCAAGACGTCTTCAAGTCCTTCCTCCCGCCTGCTGGGGCCCAAGAGCTCCTAGAGAATTTCTTGCTGTTGGAATCTCCGGGGTACTACGCGGGCGCGGACTTGTCGGAGAGCCTGAGCCTCCTGGATGAGAAGCCAGTCTCCTGGAAGGAGTTTGTCACACAGAACAAGGCCAAGTGGTTGTAAATCACAAATAGATTGCTTCAGAGCCGATTCGGAGCATAAGAAGTATAATAAGTACATGTATTGTCGTATAGATGAAGCTGTCTTAAATTTGCGGCACCAAAGTCCATGGTTGCTCAGCTGCAACGAGTACATGTAGGGGAAGTGAGAAGGAATGTACGTTAATTCCGGCCAGGCCGCCACAGAAGCTCCCAGCCATGCATGACCAACGCCCACCCAGCTCCTTTACATTTTCTTCACGGCTGTTGCGCCACTCGAATGACTCCTGGCGCGTGCCTTTCCCACTACCGACTTCAATCTCGAAGCGGTAGCCGCTTGGGTTCTGCTTGGTCTGAATGGGCTCGACACGCACAATGAAGGCACCCCCGCTCTTGGCATCGACGTTGACTATCCCATTGCCGCGAGGGGGCTCGTATCGTGGCATGCGGGCCTCGAGCTGCTGGTAAAAAGAGATGCCCCAGGCTGTCGCCAGAACAGGGTCCTCATCATCCGGTCCGTCTTGCCAGCCGCCGCTCTGCTGGTGTGCCTTGAAAAGCCTTTCCTTCGCTGAAGGTCCCAACTAAAATGTCTTCTTGTTGAGCCATTTGGAAAAACCGGTAATCTGCCGCGGAAACTTGCGGGTTGCTGTTTCAACAGACTGGTAGTCGGAGACGGCATCGTAAGGGGGAGGGATCAGGAAATCACCGCTGATGTCATCCGGCATACCGGGCTCTGAATCTTTGCTGAGATTAAATGGACCCATCCCGTCTCTCATACATGTATTCCTAGTGCCTTGAGGGACAATTATCGAATCTTTATTACTGTTTGTCCCCAGGTTGAGAGAATGTAGCTCATGTAAATCGGTATTCCTAAAGCCAACTTGTGAGCGACAACATGTACCTCGGCGACGGAGCATCTATATATTCCTCCACTGACCGCGGTTGATCGTGACGAATTCACCGCCAACGTGGCTCCGAGGCAACTCCACCAGCCTCATTGGATGGCTGCGGCACGTTGACATCGTCATGCCGCCAACAGGGTATGTTGACGTCGATGCCCGTGACCGCGAAACCTAGCCGCGCGTCGAAAGGCTTATTGGGTCATCGGTTCGTATTGATACCCACGATATGCCGATCTGTCAAGCCGAGCAATTTAAAATGAATGGAATGCAGACACGATCAACTACTTACTAAGTCAAAGGCTCAGGCTTCGTCCTAGACTCCTCTACTCGTAAGTGCCTTGCAAATGAGGCTAAAGGCTAGGGACTGGTGGAGCGAAGCCAACCTCCTACATCTGGTCTCTGCTAGCCAACGGCTTCACGACTCTGGACTCGCTCGCGAGGTGCATCAATCCAAATTGAGCTTGAATTAAAATGGTAACAGTACATATAATCGAAACGCAGATTGTTGCGCTTAGACATATGTGACTAGCCTCCCAGTCGGCGCATATCGCCTGGCGCGTCATCATCAGTCGAAAACAGAGGCCTTGGACCATTTGGACGCGGCGCGAATCCGCCTGCCAAAGGTATAAAACACAAATGGCACAGGAATCAGCAATGCGGCGAATCCGCCAGTAATGCTACTTCCAGGCCCGACGCCAATGTTATGGTACAGCGGCGTGACCACCAGCGGGAACGCGCCTGCAAAACATGACCGCAGGAAGGTGTTGGCCGCAACCGCCGATGCTGCGTAGGCCTGGAAGGTGTCAACGAGGTAGTTGAGCGCAGCTTGGAAGATGGTGAAGAAGCCCGTGCCCAGCATCACGAGCCCGAGGCATGGGACGATCCAGTGCACACTTGGGCCGGCGGTCCAGCCGGTAAGGAACTGCCCGCTGCTGAAGAGCACAGATCCTAGCATCATGGGTGGCAGGCGCTTCTCGGGTATGGCCCGGTCGCCCGCGGCGTGGTATGACTTGTTGTAGAGCAGTTGGTTATACACATTGAGCGCACAACCTAGTATGGCACCGATGAAAATGCACAAGAAAGGCAGCGTCGCAACCAAAGGGTTCCAGCCGCGCAGCTCGCCGAAAATTATGGGAATGGCGCCAAGCTGCATGTACAAGATGCCGTAGCAGAAGCTCGCGTAGAGGGCCACCAGGAAGCATATTGGCGTAAGCAGCAGCTGGATGGGCCGAAGCAGGAACTTTCGAGCCAGCTCCCTGACACTCACATCCCACTCCTCGAATTGCGCGTGCAACGCCCAGTTGCCCGATTCATGACGCAGGCGGCGCGCCTTGTAAACCAACAGCTTGGGCGGGTAACTCTCATCAATGAAGACTATGGCGACAATGAGGACGGCGGCTTGCAGAATGCCCGTGAGGTACTCCGTCCAGCGCCAGCCGAGTGACGGCTGCATCACCACCGCTGCCGATACAATGGGCCCTAAGAGAAGGTTTCAGTCCACAGATGTCACAAGATCAGTAGTTGGCAGCGGAGAAGCATGCTTACCCAGCACTGGCCCTCCCACGACGGCCATGGCATACCCGGCCATGGCAATGCCTCGCCACGCTGGAGAGTACAGATCACCCAAGACACCCCCCATGTTCGTGACCGGTGCTGACGCGCAAAAGGCGCCGAAGAAGCGCGTCAGCATCAGCGTCTGGAAGTCCTTGGCCGTCGCGCTCCCAAAGCTAAAGCAAATCGCCCCGAACATGGGTGCCATGACGGCGAGGCGCCGCCCGTAGACCTCACTCAGCGGTGCCCACAACAGCGGGCCGAGGCCGAAGCCGAAGAGAAACAGCGTCGTGCCGAGCGTCGCCGTCTGCGTGCCAACGTGAAACTCTTGGGCAATGCTTTTGGTGCCGGCCGAGTACGAGGATGACGCCCAGGTAGCCGTCATGGTGACGAGGCCATAGAGCAATGTAGTCACAACCTTCTTGTGCGTTGGCCAGTTGATGGGACGGTATAAGTCGTCTTTGCCGTCAAAGTCGACGAGCTCGTCGGCTGTCGTGGGGACGTGTGCAAGCGGATGGGTGAAATACGGGACCGGCCGGGAGCGGATCCGTGATATGAATGTCTCGCGTCTCGAAATGGTCCTCGCGAGGCTGCCTGTCGCCGTTGCGCCGGAGTCCCCCCGGGGCCTACTCCGGGACCGCGACTGCGTACGTATATCCTGCAAGCAGGGACGATGACCGTCGTGATCGTCACCCTTTGCGTCGTCGTCGTCGACGTCGTCAGACGAATCACTCGAGCCGGTAATGGCCGCCTCTACGTCGTCATCTCGTTGCCGGCCGGATGACCGTTCCGACTGCCGGCGGCGGCTCTCATGTCCACGCGAGTCAACTGCTTCTGACATGGCGATGGGATTTGTGTCCTGACACGAGCGATACGCCTGTCGGTGGTCTTTCTTGCCGCAACACCGTCCATGGCCGCTTCACGTTGGCAGCAGCAGACGACATTGTATTTATCGAGTGCCCAACGGTCTGACCGGACACTTTTGCGGCGACTTTGGTCCCCACCGTGCCGACATTCCGGTCTCCGCCGTGCCGAAAATCGGCCCGCCAGCGAATGAAGGCCCCGCGAGATGAGCTCGGCTCGGGTGAGCGCCCTCACCGTTGTTATTCCCGAGCATTGAGCTCCGGCCAGTGACGTCATGGTCGGTCAAGTCTTGACCGCGTTCCGACGTTTTGTTCCGATCATGGAAGATAGTAATTGTGCTAAGCTTGATATGTAACGGGCCTTGGGGGCGTACGCATCTACTCATGTGTCTTAAGTCACCATGTTCCCAGCCTGTTGCGTCGCTTTTCAGCGATCAGAACATAGCCTACACTTACATGTAGCCGATCATTTCTTTTCCTTCCGATCCTCGAGTGGACGATAGTTTCCCTAAATGATGGCCCTGCTCGCGAGGCACGAGCTTACATTCTTCATAGCCCCGCGAGGGCGTTAAGATTGCTGGGCAATGCAACCATGGCATCGGGCTGAGCGCTACCTCATTGCCCCATGTAAACGTTTTGGATCAACCTCCGCACATGAGAACAAGAAAAGGCGCAAAGTTGGGCTTGAGCACCCATCATATATGAAGACTATGCTAAGACAACCAACTTGCTTTTTGGTGCAGCCATTTGCCAGTCCTGCTGACGGACCTCCGCCATGCCAATGCGATGGCAAACGTTCCGTTCAGTTTCATCCCATTTAACAATCAGAAGGCCTAGTAAATCGCCCTGTATGTGTTGTCCAGATGAATATTGCCGCGATACCACAATGTAATCCAGCATTTGAGGTTGCCAATTGTCATGTGTCTGTCCACCGACCTTGGTTCCGGTGAGCTTGCGCATCATTTTCCTAAGCTCCTCACTTATGCTTGCTTTGAGGTTCAGCTCCTCGCCCATTCCCGGCAACTGTACGCTTAAGGTTCTACGCTCGCGTAATGCAGACCAAATCTTCGCATGGCTCGTCCAAAATACGAGCATTCCGGTATCATGAGGTGCGTATTGCTCATCCTTAATAGGTGAGCCAACATCATGTCGACTGTGCCCGAGAGCATTTGATAAGCCGGCGTCAACGTATTCAGATTCATTGCTCCGAGTCCGTACGCGACGAACAGGCCCGAGCACTTGCGCTTCACCCAGCCACTTCTCAGTTGAAACTTCTGTGGCAGACGAAGCTGGCGTATCGTCTGACGAGATGGAAAGACTGCCATCGTCGGAAGAGTCGTCGGATGTCAAAGGCATTCCCTCCGTGACAGGCTGTTGTTTTGAAGAAACCAGAACTGATAGAATCTTCCGAACGTCGCCATTCGTGAGTAACGAATAGAATTGCACCAATGGCTGGGACCGCAGCAAGCCTCGCGACCGCGAGCGGTGCAATGTCTTGTTGTAGGTGCTTGCACCAATGAAGCCGTTCCAAGACATCCATGACCAACTTGGGTACGGAACCCGAGCTACATTGCCATTTCCAAGTTCCAAGGAATATGAAATATTCGTCTTTTTCACTCCGCTGGCACGAAACAATAGGTCTTGGTCAAACATGTCTTCTGCCAGGCCCCAATGAAGACGCATGCCCGTTCTGTATGAACATCGCCTCTCGACCCCGCCGAAGGCTGCTCTGACATCGGCGGGGAACGTG
Organism: Tolypocladium album; assembly: GCA_024341135.1. NCBI lineage: Eukaryota > Fungi > Ascomycota > Sordariomycetes > Hypocreales > Ophiocordycipitaceae > Tolypocladium > Tolypocladium album. The sequence goes on from JALHCF010000046.1 coordinate 84,428, forward strand.
AATGAGCGCTCGCTGTATTGTGTGATGTAGTTGTGGAAAGCCTCACGTGTGAACTTTGGATAGCCGTCGTCCCATTCGTCATTGCAGCCCAAACGTGGCCGAAGAACATACAGCCCGTTTCCTCCCAGTCTGTCCCTTGCATCCACGTCCGATTCGAAGTGGGTCTCAAGCATTGACTCCTCATCCCATAGTCCCCGTTCGCATTCCCAGTATACTTGATTTGGCGTGAATATTAAGGCGCGTCGCGATAAGAGGCGCTCCTGAAATGTCCACCCGCGGGTGTTCCATATGGAGAATTGGAGGTTCCTGCTGGACCCTTGTAGAACACTTTGCATCAAACACAGAGTTCTATACTCACGAATTGTCGGTGACAGTTGCCCAACCGCGACACGAGCGCGCTTCTGGGAGATTGGACGACTTCCCGGAAAGAGGCCTGGCAGGCCAGTATCTGCACATTGACCGGAAGCGGCAATAATTGTAAGCAGTGCGGCACCGTACACCAAGTCCATTTGCGCCGTGGCACGTAGCAGTTCCGGCTCGTCATCCTGCACAATACAGAGCGCGTCGACCCAAAGATATCGCTCGCCGAGACGCCTCGTGAGCTCTATGGCATGCACGATGGTCGTGGGTAAGCGAAGGATTTCCTTCAAACCATGTTTGGCTTGAAGATACGGAAGTCTTTCTCGCGTCAACCACTGCTCTTGCCGCATTTTCGGGTCAATTGCGCCCCAGACGTAACTCAGTGCTAGGTAGCGACATCCGGGCGGAGCATCAACCAGGCGTTCTTCGCGAACATCAATGACACGCAAGTCTCGCGAGATGAAACAGCTCTCGATGGGCGATAGCCACTTTGGCTGAGCACAACAGACATTGTGCTCCGTCTCACACTTTTGTAGCCAGGACCGAGCAAGGTCGATGTTCAGCTCTGGGCTGACAATGCGGCCCGAGCCCACCATGTGATCCTTGGTGGCATCTTCCAGAGACAGGCCATAAAGCCCATCGAGAGCTTTACTGCAAGAAGGATCTGCATCCGGATTGCGAGTGTTGTCGCCGTTGCTTCTTTCCCAAAACGGTTGAAAAGTGAGTTCATGTTCAAACTCTGCCTCTAACCAGGGGCATGGGTTGAGCTTGATGTGTATTCGATTGACCTCGCGCGACCGACTTCTGTTATCAGCGCCCTCTTCTCCAATTTCTTTGCCACAAATTGGGGGTCTGTAAGAGCAAAGGAACGCCTTATGGAGAGTAACTTTGATAGGGAGTCCGTCCCACTCGATGGGCAACTCTGAGCCGCCATGGCAGCATCGCTCGTATTGTTGCTTGGCAGTACAAACTATCAAGTCACAAAAGTCGCATCGATGTGCCCGCGCAAGAATATCGCTAAGCGTCCCAAGATGGACTGTGCTCTTTTTGGGCTCAATTTCGGCACCGTCGTCGTCGTATTCTACGGAGTAGGGTGCCGCGGTGGATGGGCCAGCGAATGTATAAACTAGCGATAAGAAGTCAACTTGAGTGCATGCTGTGCACAGTCTGAGGTGGTCGTTTCTGGCAACGGCGGACATGATAGGCATGCCTCGCTCTGACATTGATCGGGGGTGAGATGTTGCGGGGTGGAAATCAACCATGACTCCAAATTTCAGCGCGTGGGTAGGCTGATTTACGAGTACGTACGAGGCACCAATTGAGGATAAGCGAAGACAAAACGCGACCCCCAGCTAGGCCATTTCTCGGAATGCCGCGGTCAGCCGCGAAATACTTTGCGCCAGGTCGCAGACATGACTGTACGAGTGGGATGCAAGGACACTGGGGTTTGCACCTGCTTCATCTTCGTTACCGAAGGTTGTCCCGAAGTGACTTGCAGGACCAAAGGTTTCGCAGACTCCCAACAGTCTGACTTGTCGCGGCGGGCTTTTGCAATCGTGCCGATACACTGAATGGTTTCATGTCGGGTTTGTCAACAACTGATCCACAAGGACCCGCTATTGATGTGCTACCTTCATCAATGTCCGAGCTCCGCAACCGCTGCCTGAAGCCCGGGGCGCTCTGATTGAGCCCCCTAAAGTACTGCCATAATATCCACAGCCGGCCCTCACATGCGTGACAGTGGCTTGCAGCACAGCCGGTCGACAACATTGAGGACCTCAGCACACAGCCTCATCGTGTGCCGCCGGCATCACTGGCATCGAGCTCAATATGTCACCGATCAAAATCGTTGTATCTGGGTCCGGCAATATTAAGCGACAGCCCGAACTGGGCGTCGTGTCGATTCGCATCCTGTCCACTGGCCCTGAACAGGCGGCCATCTCAGCAGACGTCCGCCGCACGGCGCAGGACATTCAAGCCCAGATTCGCCAGCTGGCCGCGCCTCAGCATGCGGACTACCGTGCGCCCTCGCCGGCCGTTGATGCGGCAATCACGCGCTGGTCGTCGAGCTCCATGTCAACGCGCTCGTACTGGGAGTACAAGAACGACACTCACAACAAGTTCTACGGTGCGCAGACGCATTTGGGCGGGACGAGCGGATACTCCTCCGACTCATCGCAGCACGACAAGAGGAAGAAAACCAAGATTTACGAGGCTAGCGTTGGCATCACGGCCACGTTTCGTGACTTTGACTGCCTGAGCGACTTCACCACGAAAATGTCCACGGTTGCGCTTGCGAGTGTATACGCTGTCGAGTGGCAGTTGACAGATGAGACACAGGCGCAGCTCCGTGAGGATGCCATCAAGCGGTCCTACAAAGATGCAGTCGCAAAGGCGAAAGCATATGCCGAAGCCATGGAAAAGAAGCTGGTCAAGCCTGTCCAAGTCACTCAGGGCATCGACCAACCACCGCGTCTTTTGGCCATGGGCGCTGCGAGGTACACCGAGGGCTTAATGGGGGGCGGTGAGTGTGAACAAGAACAGAGGCTGACGTATGTCCCGGAGGATGTCTCCTACGACGTGGAATGCGAGGTCACCTTTGAGGTGGAGTGAAAGAGCATTGGCATTGATGATAAGGAAGAACAAAAGACTAAGACTAGGATTGAGTCCAGTGGGTATAAGACGTTAAGCGAGATGGCAGGTGATGCAAGTAAATGAATAAATGAAGCTTGCATGTGTCATTCGATTTCTGTTCCTGATTGAGATCTTCAAATGCCAACAAAAGCGCCTTTACGCGCGAAGATTTATGCTACCTCTGTTACCTCCGTAGGCAGTATTCCCCCATCGATCCGTTCAGCTCCACAGCGCCGACTACACAAACACCTTGTCGGTTTATTGGAGACGTTTACTGCCCAGCCGCCGCTTCCGCCGCCCGCTTCTGTGCAAGGCCGCCCAGCTTCTCTGCCGCAGCGCCCAAAGCTCGAGGGTCAGCGCCCTGCAACATCTTCTGTCCGTGGACTGCAACTTGAACCCCCTGTTTGAAGAACAAAAAGGTAGGCATCGCGGTGATTCTGTACTGGATGGCCACGTCCTTGACGTTGTCCACGTTGACCTTGACGAAGGCGAGATATCCGTCCACGGCGTGCTTGCTGCTCAGCTGCTCAAAGACGGGAGATATAGCCTTGCATGGGGGGCACCAATCTGCGTAAAAGTCGACAGCGACGTATGTGTTGCTTGAGAGGACCTCTGCCAGCTCCGTACTTGATGTGACGTCCCGAACCATGTTTGGCCAGCTGCTAAATTGAGGATTTCGATCGATGCCAGGGGAATAGTTTATCTTTTCCAATGAGCTATAACGCTGAAATGCGTCGTTAGGTCTGAGGAATAGAAGTTGATGTTTTCAAGTCTCAGCTCTCAACGCTGGCAAAATGATGAAGACGGCTACTCGTAGAAGCTTCGGCACAGTTCGAGGGAGGTGGGGATTGGTAAGCTCGCGATATGGTCACGTGGGGCTGCGAGCCTGCGACATCGAGCCATTTGGAATCACATTAAAACATGTTCGCAACAAAAATAGCATTCAATCATTCGTCGCCTGAGGTATTTGCCAGCTTGCCAAAAGGTGTGCATGTCGGCAGTTATCCCTGATCGAGCCCAGTGACAGGCTTCTACACCCTGTCATTCACCTAACAATTGATGCTACAGTGGGGTTGCAAAAGGAACGAAACCGACGCGTTAATTGACCCACAACAACATCTTGAGAAAACACACATGTACCGACAAGCCTTTCTTCCTAATGGGCAGCTTGACTTGAGCTACAACTCGTTGCGTCATATGCGGAACTGTAAACAAGGCTGTCTAAAAGCGATGCTCAATTGGCAGGCTGTACATTAATACGGCAGCAGCGTCAATAACACGAAAGTGATAATGCTTGGGCCGGCACATGTTCCAGGTCGAACTTGCATGACAGCCAAAGAAGGCACGCACGAAATAACTTAATACCAACAATTTCATTCAAGTTGAGAATGATTGCTTATCGCACTCAAACATCCTTCACATCCAAAACGTCTCCGCTTTGGCTTACCATCAAGGCCTTCTTCTGAGTCGACGCCTTGACTGGGTTCTTGGCCGCAAAAATCTCGTCCAACTCTTCCAACGTGCGGCCTTTCGTCTCTGGCAGGGTAAAATAGATGATAACCGTCATAATCGCGTCCCAAACACAAAAGATGATGTAACTCCGCCACTCTATGCGCTGCATAGCCACGGGCCAAGCAAACTGGTTGAGCAGGCCCACAATATTGACCGCGAGATTCGACAGGGCCATACCCTTGCCTCTCATCTCAAAGCTCAGCACCTCCACAATGTAGAGCCCTTGCAGCGGAGTGATGCCCATTGCAAAAGCCATGCCGAACAAGAAGATGAAAGCGAGACTCGCGTTGGACGCTGCCCTGTTCGTGTAAACGGGGTCACCGTCCGCGTCTTTCCCAACGTAAGAACTGGCAAATTGAGAGGTAGCAACCGACATGCCGAGCCAGATGACGCTGCACGCCGAGAAAGCAAACAAGAGCAGCCGGCGACGACCCACTCGCTCGACAAGGCATGCTCCCACAATGGCGCAGACGAACTGCAGGCAGTTGTTAATGAGAGTGATGTTCGCCTGCTGGATGGGACTTCTGTAGCCCGCCGAGTCCAACACGCTCCCCAGAAAGTAGCTGAGAACGGCATTGCCGGCAAGTTGGCTAAAGGTCGAAACTATGAGGTTGCAACACAAGCGATAGATATTCTTTCGCTTGAAGAGCACCCTGTAGTCCCACCACCGCTTGTCGGCGCCGTTGAGCTCCAGGAATTCTTCGTATTCGCTGAGTTGCAACCGCACCCACGGCGAAGCTTCGCTGCCGTTGCCGTGGTACTTGGCGATGACATTCTTTGCGGCCTCCATCCTGCCATTGACGTAAAGCCAGCGTGGGGACTCGGGAAGAAACCAGACAAAGAGAAGGATGAGCCCCGAAAATATGGTTTGGAACCAGGTGATCAACTGCCAGGAAAAGTCTCCACCTTGAATGATGGCCCCTCTGTTGGCCCCAGAAGCAAGAATCGCCCCCGAAAACCAGAGAGTGTTGTAGAGACCACCAACCACACCCCTGTAGGCAGGGTGATTAATCTCGATCACGTACATGGGCCCAGCAGACGCCGATAGGCTGACTCCGAAGCCAAGCAAGAAGCGCCCTCCCATGAACTGATTGGCGCCGTGACTTGTACCTTGGATGATGGTTCCTGGCAAATGTTAGCTACATGATGCCAAGAAATCCGACTCTCACGCTTGCTACTTGCCGGTGATTATCAAGAGAGCTCCGATAGCCATCCCCATTCGCCTACCCAGTCCGTCACAGACGGGCCCAACGAAGGGTAGAGCTACAACGCCGCCAATCTGATACATGGAAGACACGATGCCAGCCCAGATGCCGTCGTTCTCCACCCCATACTTGTCTCTAAACCAAGGATTCTGAAGCAGATTGTTGATAAGAGAGCCGTCGTAGCCATTCATGGTACTATTGAAGAAGGCAACAAGTGAGAAGAGGTAGACCATGATCATCGGTTTACTCCATGCCAACGGCGGTTCCTTGAGCATAGCCTCATTAAAGGCTTCATTGCCCGAGACAATTTTTGTACGGACATCCCTCTAAGGACACGTGAGCCATCGAGACTGAGCTACGGCCCGCCTGGATGCAGGATACATACCTTTTCCATGACATCGTGGGCGCTGTCTCCGGTTAGGACTTTTTCAGCCATCTTGCGGTGCCGATTTGAGGAAATTGAATGAATCAATGAAAACGTCGAGGCAATCAGCCGGTACAGTCGATGCCGGGGAAGATCACCAGGCTTTAAGAGGATCGGCCTTGGCAGTTGCCTGAGACCTGGATGGGCGGAGATGTCAAGTTCGCATGCGCTCACGGACTCAAGCCTCAACGACTGGCGATATAAAGCCGGCGGCGCAGCCCCATGCGTTGGCACTTGCGGCACGGAGTTGCCCCCGTCGGCAAGTGATGGATGGACCTTGAGAACCGAGTAGAACTGGCAAGCCGGGGAACGGGTCTGGGGAAAAGAAGGCTTGGGGGTGGGATTTTATGATGCCGATTGCCCCACAGGGAAAGAGTAGGAGTACCGCTTTGAGAACCAGCTTAAAAGCCGCGTGCAACCCTTGCCAAGATCTGGCTGCTGAATCTGAACCTGCTTCATTTCTCAGGCATGCCAGGCCCAGACTCAATATCTCATTGCCATGATTAATATGATGCAGGATTGTCATGATAATAGCTATTGTAGGTAGCACATTCTCACCGAAGGATGTACATTGCTCTGTTGCGATCAGCTTGCGACATGCCCTGTGAACATTGAAGTATGTCGCGTCCGGCTCCAGAGCAAACATGAGTCAAGCCCCCCAAGATGACACGATGCCTTGCGGTTCCAAAGTAACGACGTGGTATAATGATCAAGCACGGATGGAGAAAATATCACCATGTACTTGTATGAGAGCGCCCAAGAGAGGCCTGATCAGTCCGGTCTCTTAGCCCGCTGATCTCTACATTGGGGCCAGGGTTCGTGGGGGACGAAAAACGTGCAGCTGATGCGGGGGTGGAGATCCGGATCCTGCCATCCGTGAGTGCATGGTCGGGTGCCCTGCCAAATGAGCTGACAGGCCGCCCAGCCACGGCCGTCAGCCGAGCTAGCGATGCTCGGCACCAACTCTGGCCATTTCTCGGGTCCCTTTGCCTGTAGTGGCACCATCTCGGCGTTGACGGCAATTGAAATTGCCGAAGGCTACCTAATTACTGGCCTTGTCTCGCTTCGCTGGACGCACTCACGTGCCGCGTCGAATCCAAATTTGAAAAGGGAGACTCTGGTTTCGGTTTCGAGTACTCCCATTTCAAAGTTGGAATAGCTGCAGGACACATACACCTATGGCCACACGTTGTACAACACCTGGGCATGTCTGTCTAGGTATCGAACGGTCCATGCATTTGACCCCAGGCTCTCCTGCGCCAACGCTATGCTTCAAGCAATCTCTAATTGTACATGTCTTTCCAACGCACGCAACGCCGTCTACATGCATCTATGCCGTCTATGAGTCTAAGGGATCCATCTTTCGCCATCCGATCTTGTACAACTTGTATCCAACTTCGTCCGCTCGTCCGCTTCTGTGCTTGTCAATGAGCTCTTGCGATAAAACGCTCAACATGCGCCCGCCCTTCTGCGTCGCTCTACCCTCCGCGGGCGCGAACGCCGCCTCGACGGACTCGCTGATACCCTGGAACTTTCCATTCGGCCGAATAGACACCATGAGCCAAAAGATGCCCTCTGGCGCCAGGAGAGAAGCCGCACATCCACGAAGCCACGACGCATGCTCAGGTGCATAGGCCACGTCCGCCGCGAAGATGAAGTCCATGGGCGAATCCAGAGGCGCGGCCTGAGAAGGCGAAGACCAGTCGAGGTGACACGACTGCAGCGGGGTTGTGTCTTCTGTCCTTGCCATGTGAGAATCCAGGTTGTGTTGCAGATTACGAAGCACGACTGGATGATAGTCCGTCGCGATGACAACCTGGGATGACCAAGAATCTGTAATGCAAGGCAGCAAGCTTGAAAGGACGAGGCCAAACAGCCCAGTGCCGGCGCCGAGCTCGAGGAATTTTGATCCAGGTGAAGTCTGGTCCAATCCGAATCGATTAGGCTCACTACAGAGCATTTCTGACAAGGCAACAGAAGCGCCCCAAGTTTGCAGCCCGACATCAGTGTGATCATCGGTGGTCTGCATGGGCGTATCGAGTAGGTCCACGCTAATCTTGCCGTGGGCGCCTCGCTCGTCTCTGAGAACATCGAACTCGAAACTTCGGGTCATGCCAAGATCGTCGCAGTGGAGTTGATCGTCTTCATCGTTGCGAGTGAGGGAACAGAGAACTGAGCACGCGTCTTCAACTAGGCGCTCGCGCAAGTCCTCCTCCAGGGGAAGCTGATAAGCCATTCCGATGAACCCCGTCAGCCAGCGCACAGCGATGTCTCGCTCCAGCGGATCGTCGCGGAGATTGGACACATCATCCGCCTCATCGCCATCGTCTTCAGTGACGTATCCAGAGTCGGTCTGTGCCAGTGTTTCGTGGCCCGTGCTGAAGTCAAAATCCAACGCCGCAGGTAAAGGAAAGAAGGTCTCATGAAGTGTCCGCAGAGCCGCCGCAATCTGTGATCCAGTAGCTGACCGGTAAGACGGCAGGCTAATGTACAGTGAGACGGAGCTCCGCCCCATCGCATCGGTGACCGCTGTGCGGTTGCGTGAGGTTTGGCCAGCGCCGTGATGTTGACTATAAGATTGCAGAACAACCCCCCGCAGAGAAACGAAATCCACCGTAAGCAAAAAAATAATTTTTCTTCCCAAGCCCGTTGGCGCCGGGGCTGGCGCCGGCGTTGGCGCAGGTACCCGAAGTTAACCTGTGATTAGACCCACGTGGAGAAACGGTCAAACCGAGCCACTATCGCGGCCAGTGGGGGACTCTTGAGTCAGCCCTCCCGTCCTCTTCAGTGGCGAGCAGATCAGGCACGACGACCAAATCCAATGGACTTGCAGGTTGCTAAATTTTTTTATACATACTGCAACTACATCCAAAAGGAACTGGTGGCTGTGTCACCATTTTCCGGTTGAAGTGGCTGGGTGACGACGGGATTCAGTGTCAATTTGCTGCTTCTCGTCACAAGTGCAGTTAGAGCCTGCGGCTCTGCATCTAATTACGGATAGAGTTGTCGAATTGGATACAAGTGTCGCAGCCCTCTAGTTATGCCATGTCTCGCAACTCACCTCTATTGCCGGCCCGCAACCGCCTCAGGCTGCGCACGACGAAACTCCAGCGAGTGATCGCTGTCAATACCACAACCAGAAGAAGCGAAATCGAAATACATACTGCCCAGAACAACCCGAAGTTCTCTTGATTCGGAGCCCAGTCTCCAGTCATGCTGAAAATGGCCGCAATGGCACTAATGGGGAGGAAAAAGGTACCAACTAGCGCCAGCAAGAGGAGGATTTTATTCTGCTCGTGCGTCCGCTCGGCCTCCTTGATCGTCGTGACGCCCGCAATGTGACTGATGCTCTGCTCCAGCCGAGCAAGGCTTTGCGTCATGCGAGACTCAACCTCGGTAAAGTCAGCCGTCAGTTCATTGGCGACCTGGCCGGCCAGGCCTTTGTTCCCGGCATTGGTATTCTGCGGCACGTTCCAGCTTTGCCTTCCCTTAGTTCGGCAGGTACCAAGCTGCCCCCTTATCAGGCCACAGTAATAGTGAATGCGCCGGCGGGTGCAAAAGAGGCTGTGGAGTGCAGACTTATACATGTGTGCATTCTGATTGTGATTCTCGTCGCCGTTCTGAAGATCCCATTCGATGGAGTTCAGGTCGCGCGTGACATAACTTGCTAACCGAAGCCATTCAAATCCGACAATCCTATAGATATCCTGAACGGCAGAGAAGGGAGCTGGGATGCCGGCCTGAGCGAAGCTGCTGTTGCGCTGCATGCATTGGGAGAGCAGAAGGCGAGTTGATTCACAACTTGGATAAGAATTGCCTCCAACGACGTAGTAGGATGGTTTTAGCCGCCCCCGGAGGCCTTTGATTTGGGGGTTTGGATCGATGAGGATCACGCCTGGGACCAAAGTCAGCATCTAATGGAAGCCTAACGAGGAGGCTTGGCCAGACCTGTGCCCCACGACTTGCCGGGATTGCTCTCAAACCACGCGGTGATATGGGTTCGTATCACCGCAACCGGGGGGAAGCAAGTCAACTCGCCGTTGCTCTGCATCCGCTGAACCGGGTTCATCGCCCCGAATGTTCTTTCGTCCCTCCAACCACCCAATTTGTTCATGGAAGCTTTTACATCACGTCCAGTCAATTGAAATGCTCGATCAAACTCTTTGAATTGCACGTGCATGAAGTCAATGTGCTGCTGGGCGGAAACGACGGACGGCAAGGCGGGGATGTGGTGGCGGACATCGTCGAAGTTGAAGGACGGATGGTCGTTTGTGTACGCGTCCAAAAATGCCAAGAAAGACAGGCGATTAGCAGCATTGATGCGAGTCTCTAGAAGGTGTCGAATTTGACGAGCATCGAGATTCTCAATGAGGAAGAGCTCGGCGGTCGGCGGCTCATTTTTGCCCAAGTGCGCATGTAATGGACAGGTGGCGGCGTTTGCGGATGCCAGGTCTTGGACGTCGGTCTGAAATTGAGGGGGTCTGTCCTCAAAGAATCGCACAATGTCGAGCTTCGCTGATGAGACATTGTTAGTGATGGGGTTTGTATTTCTTGCTGTGCAGACGTCCGCAGCAGCACCACAGACATGCGGTGGACCTCACCACAGCACTCGGCGCCGATTTTATTGATGAAGCGGTGAAGATTCGAGAACGCAGTCTCTTCGCCAGTCTCCAGTATTGCTGAAGGTTCGGGTCGGAAGGCCATCATGGAGACTTCAAGATCGGCCTCTTTGGACGGCATTTGATAGCTGGTTGCGGGATTGACCATCAATACATGTAGGCTCATAGAGTATGGAGTGTCTTGCCACTAACAACGAGCTCACCTCCAATCTCCCCAAGTGTCAACGAGTCCTGTTCATTTTATTCCCTCCCAACGTGCGGCTGAGAAGCATTGTCCTGTCGGCTGAGTGCTGGCGACATCTCGGGCAAACAATGGGCAAGGGCCGCTTGATGCAGGGCACCCTGTACGCCTTACATGCAGCCTGACCCCGACCATCTGCAGTCTGCCAAAACGCCTCGCCTTTGCAGGTCCACTGTAAGATGCCTTATCAGGCGCCCAAGGCAAATCTTTAAAGCAGGTACATATTCCGTACGGTTAACAAGATTGAAGAATGCGAATGCCAGGTCCAAAGGAATTCGAGTCTCGGCCAGATACGCACCCGCCGCAGGCCCACTGCGCCCCACCAATGACTTTTTGAGTCATGCTCGGACGGTCTTACCTTTATAGGTACAAATTCAATTTGCCCGATCATAAATCAGTTCCTTCCCCCGTGGCGCAATTGGCTAGCGCGTCCGACTGTTAATCGGGAGGTTGACAGTTCAAGCCTGTCCGGAGGAGTATCTGTTTAATTTTTTTCGTTTCTTTTTTGGCTTCTCAATTGTTTTTTTTTTTTTTTTTTTTTTTTTTTTTTTTT
>JALHCF010000047.1:0-123580 GCA_024341135.1 Tolypocladium album
AAAAAAAAAAAAAAAAAAAAAAAAAAAGATGGCGTCGTACCTGTCGGCGCAGCTTCTTGTAGACCCTGTCATCGCGCTTGGGCCCGTCGAGGGTCTGCTTGAGGAAGGCGAGCAGGACCGAGACGATGATGACCGTCTCGAGCGTCTCTCGGAAGACGATGAGGAAGACGGGGACGGAAAAGACGTCCTTGGCCATGGCGGGCGAGGGAGTCTGCTGCGTGCAGTTGCGACTCTTGTCGTCCTGGGGGCTGCCGGCGAGGCGCTGCGCAGAGGGTGCTACTCGTATTAAGTGTGACGGAAGAGGCCCGCCAAGCGAGCTCGGGGCTGGCCAAAGATTATCTAGGGCACCCACGGCGTACCAGAGATGGAGCCGCGGGCCGGTGGGGAGGGAGGGCTCGGATCAGATAAAATCGCTGGGCGCGCTGCCCCCCGATGGTGCCACTCAGCGGCCATCATGCCACCCCCGGCGCATGTGGCAGGCGGGGGCTGCAGGGCCTAAGGAAAACGCGCATTCCAGCCTCGCCAATCCTCGCCAATCTCTGCACCCAACGGCTGCTAGCGCAGCAAGCCACCGGCACCTTTGCGCCGGCTTGGAGGCTTCTTCGGGCGCTTGCACGCGCGCTTTTTGCGCTGCCGGCCGCATCAACCTGCCCTGGGTGGCGGGCTAATTATTCAACGCCTCCCGAGGCCCAGAGTTAGAGTCATGGTTTATGGTTTATGCTTCTTGTTAACCTCGTACGCTTGCTGCTGGTGGAGGTGAACTCGCGACCAGCCTGCCTGCATCAGTCCACGACGTGCGTTGCAGCGGCATGTCCCGGCGGGGATAGACCGGACGAGCTGCCCGAAACAGGCTGAACGGCCCGCTGAGCGACACCCGTAAGACCCCCGTAGGGCATCCTACCGTCGCAGTCGGGGCCGTCCGAGGCGGTGGTTCCTCCGAGGCCGCAGGCGACAGATCCTCGCGACACCAACGCCGCCAGAGAATGAGCAGGACCGGCTAGCGACGCCCCGTGAAAGTTTTTTCCTCCTCCCTTGACAAACAGCACCAGGCGGTGGATGGCCCATGCCCCGACGACCCGCTCGTGGCCTCAATAGTCGCAGGCGCTCGGCTTTATCAGATGGGCCTAAACTCGACGGCTCGTTATCAATCGGCCCAGCGACGAAAATTTGCCGTCAGGTGAGCTGTTCTCGTCTGCTCATGCCTATCCCGGAGTGGGCAGCCGCGTCGAGGCGTCCAATCACGCCGGCACCGCGGTGAACTGCAGCCGCATGTGCGTGGGGTCGCATCGTCGCCCACCCCGGCGGGGGCCCACCCTCGCGCGAGCTCGCTTCGCACTTCGAGTGCCCGGCTGCTCGTCGTATAACTCATGGCCGCGTCGAGCCTCGTCCTCGGCGCCGACCCCAGCTCATGGCTGTCACGAGTAACCGCGCCGACTTAATCGCGCACTGCATCGAGGCAAGGCAAGACTGCGGGTACAAAACACCATCGTGACTTGGTGAATATCCAGCCGCTCCCTCCCCCCTTCCCGCAGCATCGCCATCGCCGTCGTTGGAGCGTGCGTTCCTACCTTAGGTACTGTACGGCAGCAACTCGCGCGCATGGCTGTCCTCACCAAGGTGGCGGCCCTCGCTGCCGCCGTCGGCTTCGCGGCCGCGGCCACCGTCTCTCACGACTTCAACATCTCGTGGGTGAGGGCCAACCCGGACGGCGCCTTCGAGCGTCCCGTCATCGGCATCAACGGCCAATGGCCCCTCCCCACCATCGAGGCTGACATAGGCGACCGCATCATCATCAACGTCCACAACCAGCTGGGCAACCAGTCTACGTCGATGCACTTCCACGGCCTGTTCATGAACGGCACGAACCACATGGACGGCCCCGCCGGCGTCACCCAGTGCGAGATCCCTCCGGGCTCGTCCTTCACCTACAACTTCACCGTGAGTCTGCCATTGTTCATCACGTCAACCATGACCCCGAGCTGAGCCGTGACAGATCGACCAACCCGGTACCTACTGGTACCACTCGCACACTCACGCGCAGTACCCCGACGGTCTACGTGGGCCGCTCATCATCCACGACAAGGACTTCCCTTACAAGAAGCAAGTCGACCATGAGCTCGTGCTGACCCTCTCCGACTGGTACCACGATGAGATGCAGACCCTCATCCCGGCCTTCATGAGCAAGACCAACCCTACCGGCGCAGAGCCCGTGCCCAATGCCGCCCTCATGAACGACACGCAGAACCTGACCGTCGCTGTCGAGCCCGGCAAGACGTACCTCTTCCGCGTCATCAACGTCGGCGCCTTTGCCAGCCAGTACCTCTGGGTCGAAGGCCACACGATGCAGGTCGTCGAGGTCGACGGCGTCTACACCAAGCAGGCCGAGGCCGATATGGTGTACATTGCCGCGGCGCAGCGTCTCAGCTTCCTGCTCACCACAAAGAACGACACGAGCGCCAACTTCCCCATTGTCGCCAGCATGGACACGGTAAGCCTCCTCTCTCGCCATGCATACCGTAGGCAGGGCTCGTCCGCTGACGTGCCACCAGACCCTCTTCGACAAGCTCCCCGCTACCCTCAACTACAACTCGACCGGCTGGCTCACCTACGACGACTCCAAGCCCAAGCCCGACGCCGCTGTCGTCGACGACTTCGGGAAGGCCTTTGACGACATGACACTCGTCCCCTACGACGAGATGGAGCTGCTCCCGGAGCCCGACCAGGTCGTCCAGCTCGACGTCATCATGGAAAACCTCGGCGACGGGGCAAACTACGCCTTCTTCAACAACATCACCTATGTGTCTCCCAAAGTGCCCACCCTGTACAGCGCCCTCAGCGCCGGCGACATGGTCGAGAACCCGGCCATCTATGGCGAGTACTCTCACCCCTTCGTCCTCAAGAAGGGCGAGATTGTGCAGATCGTCGTCAACAACCTCGACAAGGGCCGCCACCCCTTCCATCTGCACGGGCACCAGTTCCAGGCCATCCACCGCTCTGAGGAGAACGCCGGCACCTACGACGACGAGGGCGGTGACACCAACCAGACCTTTGCCAAAGTCCCCATGAGGCGGGACACGCTGGTGCTCTGGCCGACGGGCAACATCGTCCTGCGCTTCAAGGCCGACAACCCAGGTGCGTTTCCCACTATTTTCCGGGAAGCCAGTAAGCGTGACATTCCTGGCGCTGACATCCCCTAGGCATCTGGCTCTTCCACTGCCACATCGAGTGGCACGTCGTCTCCGGCCTCATGGCCACATTCGTCGAGGCCCCCGCCGAGCTGCAGAAGCAGATCAAGACCATCCCCGATGACCACTTGGCCGCCTGCAAGCAAGGGGGCGTGCCCACCGCTGGCAACGCCGCCGCTAACACGGTCAACCTCCTCGACCTGAGCGGCCAGAACGAACCCCCCGCCCGTCTGCCCGAAGGGTAAGCAAACCCCCAGGTCCCCATCCGTGCCGTGAGTGACCGTCTGACCGTGTTCTGCAGCTTCACCACCCGCGGCATCGTCGCCCTGGTCTTCAGCTGCGTGGCTGGCATCCTGGGTGTCTGCGTCGTGGCGTGGTACGGCCTGTCCACCCCCGTCGATGAAATACCAGCCGCGGCGAGCAGGATCATGGCCGAGACGAGCGATGACGGTGCTGCTGCGACGCATGCCCCTCAAGAACACAATGGAAAGGCCGTCGCGTCCGACAGCAGCCACGCTTCGCAGACCGTAGCCGCTTAGCAGAGCTGTCTACGGGGATGTTGAACGATTCCCATGGAGGAGCCTCGCCTCCCAAGGGGGGTAATTGACAGGCGCCAGCGCGAAGTTGGTGCCGTGTCTTAGTTATAGAATCAAAGTGACATTAATTGCAAGATATCCCTCGGAAGGGAAACTTTCCCTTGACCTCTCCCTTCCACTCGAGTGCTCCATGATGTACCATCCACGAAAGATCTGACGGCAAGGGCCCATCTAACGATTACAACGAGATAGGACCAAAAGTATGTATACAATGAAAGTTTGGAGGACAAAAGGGAGGAAGGGATGAAGGACAGGAAGAGCTATTACGTGTAGATCCGTTCCGAGACTTCGAGAACCGTTCTCGACGTGCGAAAACAAATCGTTCCCGAGAGCCAGCAGCGACATGTCACTGCCCAATCGTCTCCAGCAGTCCCGCTTTGCGCCTAGCCATGCATATACAACGTGACACATCCACAGAATGGTCACTGCAATACTCGTAGAAATGTCGCATGCCTCGTCGAGCACCGACATCCACTTTGTCAGAAATGGTTTCGTCGGCCGTTCCAAGTGTTGGTCACCGGGGTTTTTGGCCGCCATGCTCATCCGGAGCGGGATATTGCGAATTCGCCGGTTTCCCGGAGCATGACTGCCGAGCCGTGAAGCGTCACGCGGCCACTCCAGCTGTGCCACGAGGCAAGGCAACTAGCCAGTCTTGGCCTTGATCTTTCTAGGCAGGCCCCTGGCCTTCCTCGCCTTGACCTCAACCTCGGCCAGCGACTTGCTTGCCTTGACGAGCTGGACAACGTTGATAAACTGCTTCATAGCCATGACTGGGAAGCTGATTCCGGCGAGGGCCCAAGGCACGTTGGAATCCATCTTGTTGGCGCGGGCGATCTCCAAGGCGCCGGCGCTGAATGGATCGGGGAACATCTGTCTCAGGAGTGACGTGTTGACCTGAGCACCAGGGTGGACAATTCCTCCCGTCGACTCCTCGACGCTCTGGATCAGGTGGGGCGAGAGGAGAGGCGACGAGAAGGATAGGAGGTACAGAGCGATGAAGAACAGCTCGTTGAACATGCAAAACAGGAACAAGACATTCTGCGATGGCATGTGTTAGCTGGCTGCCACGATTGAGTGACGTGGCATGTGGGCCCGGCCGCCGTCAGGAGGAGATTTACACACTTTGTTGGAGTAGTACAGGTTCAACAGCCTACTCTGGCTCTTGTCGATGTTCTTGTGGCTCGAGTCGACGCCACCGACGACGAGGGTAGCGTACATGTGCATGTAGTGGCTGGAAAAGTCAAGGGCGATGAGGCCCTGGAAGATGATTGCCCATCGCGGAAAGGCTGATGACAAGAAGACCAGCAGGCACGACGTGGTGCAGCGGTCGGTGACCATGTCGAGCACGGCGCCGAAACGGGTCGACTGGTCGAAGATACGGGCGGCGTAGCCATCGAGAGCGTCAAGGAGGCAAGAGATGCTGTAGAGCAAGGAGCAGGTTCGGGGGTGTAGAGGCATGTAGTACAGCGAGGCGATGGCGAGCACGATTCGGCAGTAGCCTGGGAGAAGAGCAGCGACGTCAGCAACGACTCGCCAGCATCCGTTGCCTCCTAAGCTGAAGAGGTTGCTTACCGATGATGTTGGGCCAGAAAAGGAAGATGTTCTCGGAGGGAGTTGAGTCCGAGTCCGAGTCTTCCGACTTGTGGGCCAAGCCGTTGCCGTTCATGGTGACCCGACGGCTGTCGTCGTCTGACGACGACGACGTGGCGTCCCGCGTCTTGGCCGCCTTCTTTCGAGTCTGTCGGGCAGGCATGGTTGTCGCCGCGAAGGCGCCGCAAGGCTGAGGTGGATTGGAGCGAGGTAGCCGTCAAGGTGCAGCGGGCGTCAGCTGTCAAATCGTCGGCGATGCGACCGCAGACGGAACCCGCCCAGGGGTGCTTCGAGAGTCGAGCTCCAGGTTCAATCCCACGACACGCGGTTGCGGGCCAAGGGGCGAATCGCGGGGGGCACACGTAAAAGGGGGGAAAACTGTTCGTCGAATTACAATGGGGTGTCCGTCAGGGGAGAAGGAAGAAACGAAGATGGGCTTCGGCGAAGGAGTGGATGCGAAAGAAAGGTGACGGTGGTGATGGCATGGAAAAATGATAAGGAGAATGCCCCCGAAATGCTACTCGTACAGTGGAGGTACGGATGCTGCGGTAACTTTGAGCACACCACAACGTGGAGCTCGACGAATTGAGCTTAGCGCATTGCTGTCGCTGCTTAAAGTTCAGGGTTCCGCGTTCCTCTGGCTCAGTCAGGTGACCTAGAATGGCAATTCCTGTCTAACTCTATTCGTACCTCGGTATCAGTGTCTACGCGCATCGCCCTCCGTGCTGCCGCGGGTAGATGGCTCGTGGCAGTGACTCTCCCCCTAGATTACTGCAAATTCAGCGCGTGCTCAAGCACTCAGCAGGGCCCGCACTGAAGGATAATCGCGCTGCTTGGATTGGCATATCCATGGATGTATCACCTCGACGGCCTGTTAGTGCCTAAAGTTGAGCGATCCAGGCATCTAGCAGCGTACCTTCCTCAGAGATGATTGCACACATAGGGCGGGGTCGTCTAACATTTGTCTCGAGCTCGCCCTTCATTTCCATACGTGAAAAGGATATCCCCTTCATCGCTACTGGCTTCTCTGCGAACCCCTTTGCTTAAGAGAGTACGAGTCGTCTATTGTTAAACGCCCGTGCGGGGCTTCTTCAGTATCTCCCAGTTTCTTATGCCACTGGCTGCCCTCGTCAGTGACCAGGTACCTTGCTCCTTCCTTCTCGCTCAAGAGCAATGGAGCGAGTCTTTCCACAGGAGCGCGTACCTTAGCTTAAGGTAAGGTACCGTACCCAACATATACCAGAATGTATATGCTTCAGAATACAAAGATTTTTCGCGAGTTGAGTTTTAGAGCAATACCCGCCATGCAATGGATGAGAGACTATCCCTTGGACGTTGCAAAAGGCCCTGTCATGGCACTTCGCCGAGGAGCATGGCCTCACAAGCTGTATCAAACTTATCCATGCTGACAGCGGCAAGGCTCGAAGAAGCATCTTGCGTAAACAAAGTTTAGCTACACTTCCATCTGACTAACTCGGCAGATGATAATTCCCATTTCTGACAGCCATGTTTTGTGGTCCATTGTCCGGTGATGGCGCCAGCTCCACTAATTGCTGCTTCGATTGCGGCAAGCTCTACACATCATAAATATCGCATGCATTTCTGGTGTTGTCGGGCATAGCGGGTCACTGAGAATTGCCTGAAATCTGCAGTCCGGCACGGCTCGATCCTTCCCTGTTACATGGCGTGATCCCCGTTGGCTCACGGGACACGAGGGCACTCAATGCGTGGCTAGGTCCGGAACTTACTTCCCTTGCGCTGCCACGACCGTTGGACCACCATACGCGGCAAGCGAGGCAATGCAGCCAGTCTGGCTGGCATACGGTACCTTATATCTGAAAGGCCGGTTGTTAGGGAAGGATATGATTCGATTGCCCAGTAAGCGCGCTGAACCAGCGGCCGGTTTATCCGCAGTCCGGACCGCCATACGTCGCTTAGCAAGTTGGCACGACCACCCCCCATGACAACGTTTCCACGCGCTATGGTGCCATTGACGGCTAGTATGAGCGTTGAACCTGGACTGCTCGAATCCTCGGTAGGCAAACTCGACTGGAGACTCGTAGGTGCAGGCCCAAAGTGCTGGCGAAGGGTCTCTCGATTCAAAACCTGACACGGATTTGGCGGTGCAGAGCCTTCCCAGTGTGCTTGACATTCGTAATCCAGCCGAAACCATTGGCGCGGCGGTCTGTTCCAGCGCAGCATCGAGCACAGCGGGTCCTACGGCAGCAGCTCTGCAGGGCTGAACACTAACACCCTCAGGCGATGCTTAAACTTTCGCCGAGCCGGCTGGCCGGCAAAGCTGGTCAAGGCACGGTCGTGGATGCTGCTAAAGTCCCGGGCTGCTCCATCTTAGATTTGTAGCTCATGAAGGCAACATTGCGAGGCAGCAATTCCTAGAAGCTGAGCGCGCTACCGCTACCTGAGGACAGATAGGGTTCCGTAGTCGCGGGCCAGGCAACAGTAAGACGTCGGGTGACAGGTTTCAAGTTCCAACCGGTGCCTGTTGTACATAACCGCCCGACTCCGTCGGCCGTGCTCGCGGTGACGGCTCGGCGGATGCAGCTGCGGCCGCTGCAACGAGGGATCCCGTGCGTTGCAGGTCGTCAGCTTGTCAGGTACGCCAAGCTCTCCACCAGCTTCCACCGCAGCGACCACACTCGTACAACTACGAGTAAGGTAGGTGTCCCAGCCGCGCAGAAGGGCACATCTCGCCCGTTGAATGTTGGTTAGAAAGATGGAGCCCAGGAGGCAGAGCGCCGCGGTGGACGGCAGTTTGACTTTCAGGGAGACTTTGGGGATCGGGCGGGACGGGTGGGGGAAGGATTGGAAGCGCGACGGCGCGGGCTGGGGATGCCGACGCCCAGACGGAACAGCTGCCGTGGGGGACCGCCTGGCGCAAATCACCGCAGCATTATGGTACCACCGATCACTGGCGTTGAAAGCCAGCACGACCGGCTTTCCTCGAGCCCTCGGTAGCTGTGCTCTGTTCAGCTGCTGCGGCGGGCTGCGGGTTGCGGGTTGCCACCCCACGATCACCGACCTGCCTTGGACACGCTGCCTGACGAACCCGCACCCCTCGCAGCCGTCTCGGGCGGGTCGGCACATCTCCGATGTTGGATGGCGCTTGAGGTGCGGTAGCAGGCGAGGTGTTTGGCCACCGTAAACGGCTCCTCGGATTGCAGTGGCCCGTCGTACTCGTACTCCTGACGTCGAGCTATTGCCCCGCTCCAGCGGCGGGCTGCCCCTCCACTGGCTGTGCTCGCTGCATGCCATTTGCGTGCCATTAGCGCCACGCAGCGCAGCGCGCCCATTTGCAGGGTCCAATCCACCGGTCCCCGCTGCCAGCGCAGCAGCTGCGCAGCTGGAGCTCAAAAATTCTTTTTCTGCCCTCGACGGCCCCTCCACGGCTGCCGCTGCAAAGTGGGCGCATCGAGGCTCGTCGAGATTCTCTCCAGGCTGTGGCTGATACCGCGACCATCGCCGCTCCTTCGTCTCAATTTCGCCTCCTGCCGCATCCAGCGTCCCATTCGTCCGCCCCGTCGCTGCAGCTCGCGGCGAGCGCGTCCATATCTCGCCCCTGTCCCCGTACCCCTCCATCTCCAAACCTCCGATCCTCCAGGCCTCCGACGCTCGCCCGCCCACCCCTGCCGCGCTGCTCCTCCGATCCCTTCTCGTTCGAGACTTGTCGACGTTTCTGGACGGCACCGACTGGCCTCGACGTTAATCACCTCACAACCAACGCAGTCCGAAACCTGTACCTGGCCGGGATCCTGCATTTTCTATCGCCTTGTGCGTTCTGGTCTGGCCGGCAAACTTCGCCCTCTCGAACTCGCCGTGTTCCCCAGCAAGGCTCCCTCCAGCTCGCGGCGCTCTCCGTCACCCTCCCAACGGCCTCGAAAGGTCTTGATAGCGGTTGGATATTCGTGTACCTGAGCGCCCCCGCCTGTTGCAATTTGCGGCGCCTCTCGAGCGTGCGCTCCCCGACGACCTACGCATCGACTTTGCCGCCGACCCAGGCCAGAGCCCGTCTTGGTTGAAACGCCGCGGCACACTGAGCACGCGACACTCGTCCGCTCCTACACCTAGGCATCAGTACCTGCCAGCCGATATGGCGCAGCATCCGACCCTCAAGGCGACCTACGCCCGCAGGGCCGAGACGGCCACCCACCCTCTCACCGCGTACCTCTTCAAGTTGATGGACCTGAAGGCGTCCAACCTCTGCCTGAGCGCCGACGTCAACACGGCACGAGAGCTTCTCTACTTTGCCGACAAGATTGGCCCTTCCATCGTGGTCCTCAAGACCCACTATGACATGGTGTCGGGCTGGGACTTTAACCCGCAGACCGGTACGGGCGCAAAGCTGGCGTCTTTGGCTCGCAAGCACGGCTTTCTCATCTTTGAGGATCGAAAGTTTGGCGATATCGGTAACACGGTGGAGATGCAGTACATTGGCGGCTCGGCTCGCATCATCGAGTGGGCTCACATCGTCAACGTCAACATGGTTCCCGGCAAAGCATCCGTCACGTCACTAGCGAACGCTCACAAGCGGTGGTTCGAGCGTTACCCCTACGAAGTCAAGACATCGGTCACGGTCGGTACCCCGACGGCGGATCAGTTCGAGGATGGCGACAGCATTTCCAGTCATGGGGACAAGGGGGAGCAGGGTCCCTACAGCACCCGCCGAGGAGACGATGGGCGCAAGGGAAGCATCGTGTCGGTCACGACCGTCACGCAACAGTACGAGCCGGCCAACTCTCCGCGCCTCACCAAGAGCATGGCTGGAGGCGACGAGGTCCTCTTCCCCGGAATCGACGAGGCACCTATGACGAGGGGGCTCCTGATCCTGGCGCAAATGTCCAGCCAGGGCAACTTCATGAATAAAGAGTACACGCAAGCCTGTGTGGAGGCTGCGCGAGAGCACAAGGACTTTGTCATGGGCTTCATTTCGCAGGAGAGTCTCAACACGGAGCCCGACGACGAATTTATCCACATGACGCCGGGCTGCCAACTTCCCCCGGCGGACGAGGACCAGAATGGTACAGTAGCGGGTGACGGAAAGGGCCAGCAGTACAACACGCCGCAGAAGATCATCGCGGTGAGCGGCGCCGACATCGCCATTGTTGGAAGGGGCATCATCAAGGCGGGAGACCCCGAGGAGGAGGCAGAGCGTTATCGGTCAGCTGCCTGGAAGGCGTATACGGAGCGGGTCCGCTAGAAGGTTGGCTGTGCCATGTCGCTTCCCGGCCGGTGGGCCAGAGAGGAACGGCATCGTGTTATGTTCACGCGTCGACCTCGGGCGCTTTGTTTGGCGGTTTTGGATGCGAGGGCCGGCGTGGAGTTTGGTCACGTATGGATGGATGGAGGACGAAGGGCCACGGCGGAGGCCGGGGAGTAAATGAAAATTGACGATCATTGCGGGCATCTACAGAATAATGAATCCTCTGGGCGGTCGCTTCGCACGTCAGACCAAGTAAATGCGAGTAGTATTATATTGAGAGCGCGATGGGTGTCGGCATCGTCTTGGCTCGGCAGCGCTCGCACTACGCCCCATCGACGGAATCCCTAAACTCAAGCGCACCAGACTGCCCAAGCCGTCGCAACTCGACGGCGCCGGTACGATGTTCAACACCTCTACGCTGGAGGCTACGGGAGCTGGCGGGTCCAGCCCGTAACGCCCCGACGGACGCGGGTTGCGAAGTACGGAGATAGGCAGCCTCAGCTCCGGCCCCACTCGGCACTTGCTCACCGCGCTTGTCACTCATCCACAGCCGGGTTCCCTGCTCGGCTCACGTCCGCAACGAACCCGCTCAACTCACAAGCGCACTCGCATCTCTGGCGCCCCACGGACGTCGCTCGTCCCGTGAGCAGAACTCTCGGCGTTGTGAGAAGGGCGTCCAAGTCGACAATGGCCGACGCGACTCCGGCGGAGGAGCTGGCACCGGCGCAGCCATCGGCAGACCGCGGGCCGCCGCGCAAGAGACGTCGCGTCGTCATCTCGTGTATGCCGTGCCACAGGAGGAAGCAAAAGGTAGAGCCCCGAGTCGTGCCAGCCCAGGGGGATGCAGCTGTAGGCCACACACCTGCTGACACACGCCCCAGTGCGATCGCGAGCTGCCTTGCGCAAACTGTCGCGGCCGCAATAAGGAGTCGTCGTGCAGCTACGACCCCGGCGCACCCACGGCGCGCGACTCTTCGCGGCAGAAGGCTAGGTCGCCGCCCATTCGTGATGGCCAGCAGGGCAGTGAGAGCGAGCCGTTGTCGTCGATGGCTGCGTCTTGGGGCTATGGCCAGACGGGAACCTCGACGATTGGCTTCCTGAAGAAGATTGAGACGGCAGACACCGGCTCTGTGGGCAGTCCTTTCAGCGTGCCTGTACGAGGACCCAAGAAGCAGGGCTTTTCCATCAGGGAAAGGTACAAGGGGCTCATCAGGCAGCTCCCAGCCAGGACGTACGTCGACAAGCTCATCGACATGTTCCTCGCCGAGTTCAGTTGGCAGTACGATCTCCTCGAGACGGACATCTTCTTCCGGCAGCTCGAGGAGTGGCACAGCCTCCCCTTCAGCGTGCTCTCCAGCGAGGGCCCCTTGGGGCTGTCGCCGGACCTGAGGGTCTTTCCGGCGGTGCTTTTTCAGGTCGTCGCCACTGCGCTGCTGCTCATCTCGGACGACCAGCCCTCCGAGTTTGACGGTCTCAAGTACACGGCCAGCATGACGTTTGAGGACCTGGCAACTGAATACAGCGAATCCGGAGCTGCCATCATCAGATTGTTTGGCAAGCGGGACTTGTCCATCACAACCGTACAGGCCGAGTTTCTGCACGCTTCGTTCTTGAAGTTTACGGCAAGCGTCACCGAGTCGGTAAGTGAGAGCTCTGCAAGAAACGACCGTGCTTTGCGTCTGACAGCCCGTGTACCAGTGGCATATGATTGGTGTTGCCACCAGGGATGCCCAAGAGCTTGGTATGCACCGAGACAGCCTTGACCCGAGGCCCAAAGACGACAGCCTGGAAGGCGCCTTGGAGAACCAATGGCACATCCAGAGGCGAAGAAAGATGTACATGACGCTGATGGATTGGTGCGTCAGACCTAGCCCTTCCTCCGGGGACGGGGATGCGTGTGCTGATTGACAACAGGGACATCAACATGAGCTTGATTCTCGGGCGCCCGGGCACACTAGACTGGAAGCACGGCCTGCCGTCCACCCCTATTGACGCCATCCCACCCTTGGACCGGTCCAAGACGGCTGTAATCCAGAGGGACGATGACAAGGACCCTCCGACACCGTTGACTAGAAGGCTCTGGCTGCACTCGCTGACCTTGCCGCTGCGAGAGATTCAGGAGCTGGAGCAGGATGGGCCGTACCCGAAAGACTTCTCCAAGGTTGACAGGGTCCACCAGCACATCTTTGAGCTGGACGACAAAAAGCCGGCGGCGTTCCGCTTGAACAACCCCGACACGCGGTGGGACGGCATAGCCTGGATCAAGCCGACACGGCTTTACGTTGCGCAGATGCACGAGTTCAGCCTGATGGCCCTGCACCGGCCGTACGTTTTCCATCGGAAGCAGAGTCGCATGGAGGCGCTAAGAGCCAGTGCGGAGATGCTCGAGCTGCAGCGGCTGCTTCTCGAAGGCCTCAAGCCCGAGGCTTGGCGCAAGTACGTTTTACGTTTTACCCATTCACTCTTGGCACTGCCGCTGACTCGAAATGCCAACCCAAGCTTTCTGCTGTTCTTTGGCAGCTTCGACGCGATAGTGCTGATCGCCTCCATCTACATCCTCTTCCCCCACGAGCACCCAGAGCTGAGGGACAGTTGCACTCAAAAGGTATACTGGGCAATCGAGCGCTTCGCAGCCATGCAGGATCGGAACCCGTTTGCGAGGAATGCGCAAGGCGTGCTCAGGGCCATCCTGGCCAAGCTCACCAGCGCCGTTGGAAGCCAGGAGCGGTCCTCGGCCGACAGCAGCACCGAGACGCCGGCATCCACGCGAGCAAGAACGAGCCTGACGCCGGCCAGCTCGCTCAGCATCTCGTGCGATGCAGCGAAGGCGTCGGGTGCGCAAGCAGCAGAGCACGCGGCCGCCTTCCCACCGTCAGCGGCCGACTGGTCTCTGCCGCCCCAGGACAGCCTGGCCGCGATTGCACCCCTCTTCGCCACGTCGGACCTGCTCTACCACGACCTCACGGCGATGCCAGACGACGGCGTCGTGCCGCTGGCGGCGCCAGTACCGCCAGTACCGCCAGTACCGCTGCAGGCCGCCGAGGATGTGACGGCCCTCGCGCCCGGCGTGCCGCCTTGGCAGTTTGGAGGCGGCTTCGGGGAGGACACGCTCTGGCAGTTCTTGAACCAGTTCTAGACGCAAGGGGCCTCGATGAGAGCAAGGGCAGGGCGCAGCAAGAATGGGGGGGCGTCCTGCGGCGAATCACGGTGGCAGACGCGTATCGTCGCGCCGGCATTGATCAGGGTCGATGCAGCTTGGGGCTCGTCGAAACCGCGAGGTGTCATTGACGGCATTGGGGCAGCCCGCTATAGGTGCAGGGCGGACGCTGCCGGCGCCTAAGGTACCCAAAGTCAATGGCACCTCGACGCGTCCCGACGCCCTAAAATTAGCCCTGCTGGGGCCGCCCACCCGCCCATTGGCGGTGGATTGTGGGGAGGCGCTTCGACCTACCTGACCGTGGACGCAATTCTTCTCCCAGCCTGTAACAAACAAATAAAAAGCAAAAGACGCCTCAGGGGAGCACCAGCACCCGCACCCGCACCAGCAAACAAGCCCCTGAAGCAGGCAGTAGCTCGACGGGCCGCGATTCGCTGCGTATTGACCAAGCAGCGGTGACATCGGCATCTCGACGCCTAAGGTATCCAGCCTCTCGCTGCTGGGGGGCGGCCGCACAATTTACCCTCTTCCATTGCCATCTGCTGATCCAAGTCAAACTGTCTCGGTCCTCATTTCCCCACCTGACAGGGGCAGTTCCATACATACAAGACTGGATCCTTGTGTGAATTACTGCAAAATAAATTCTCCTGAACGGAGGCACAAGGGAAAAAGCGCTTTCCACGACGACTCGCGACCAACAGCACCATGGCGTTGGGACAAAATGTCATCGAGTTTGTGAAACGTTTCCAGGACCTGCAGTCGCAGCGTGATACCAGCGACAGCCTCATTCGGGTTCGTATAAGCCGCAGGCAGCCCCGTCAATGCTGACCTCATTCTTCAACCTCTCTCCGGAGTGCCAGGCGGTGCGCAGCGGCTGACTTTTCCATCGCCCCGTGCAGGACCTCTTAGTGTACTGCGATCGAGTCGAGGTCAGCCTGAGCCTTAAGAACCAGAAGATCAACGATGAGCTGCAGCGTTGCCAGCTCGACCTTGCCGACGCCATCGAGTCCCGCCGCAATCTCCAGCAACGGCTGCAGGCGCACCAGTCTCGAACGGAATTGTTAGTCCGGGAGAACGAGGAGCTCAAGGTGCGGCTGCAAACGCTACGGCGCTGGGCTAGTTGCCGGCAGGTACTGACACATGGACGTTCCAGGATCGAAACTCTTATATCATGGTCTTGATCGACGGCGATGGTCTGATTGTAGGTTCTTGCGGAGACGTCCGGAAGGCCGTTTGTGGCTGACCCTCCTGTGCAACAGTTCCGCGAACACTGGGTTAAGCTGGGTTTTGAAGGCGGCAAGGCAGCCGCAAAGGCGCTCCTGTCGGCTGTCACACGGGCTTGCGGCGACCGAGCAGATGACGTCGAGATTGTGGCCAAGGTTATAGCAGACGTCGGCGGGCTGACCAGGGCCATGGCACGCGACGGAAGCCTCGACAGTCCCACGGATCTCCGCGACTTTGTGGCGGGTTTCACACATGCCCACGCTTCGTTTGATTTCGTCGATGTCGGTAATGCAAAGGGGGCGACGAGTTCCAAACTAGAAGGTTCGTCCCGGTGGCTGTGCGGCCGTTGAAGTCACTTTACTCACCGCATGCTGCCGCAGAGAATACGAGATGGCACCTGCAAAATCACAACTGCAAACACATTCTCCTGGGGATATCTCACGATGCCAGTTACGCTCCTTTCTTGGACGAGATTCTGCAAGACGACGACACGCGACGTGGCATTACCGTGATCGAGGGTGTTCCCGCCGCCAAGGAGCTCGAGGCCACCGACGTCAACATAATGGACATTGGCGGCGACCTCTTCCGGTCCGATAGGCTTTCCGAACGAAGTCCAACGGCCACGTCGTCAGCGTGGTCGGTGGGCGGTCATCGCACCGCCAGTCCTGCCGCAAGTGTCGCGTCTTCAAATCCCTCCGCAGTGGCGGGCATGTCATACGCCAATGTCACCTCCAGCGGGAGCCCGCCTCCTCAAATTGCGGTGGCCATCGCGCCCAAGTCCTTCAATACGGTCACACGCCCCAAGGTACAGTACCAGCAAGTCCCGCCGGAGCAACCAGACTGGAACCCTGGCCGGCGCGGGCTGGATGAGCCCATCACCGTCAGCACCCAGGCGCTGGAGAGCATCAAGAAGCGCAAGGATAACAACAAGCTATGCAACAACCACTTCCTGCGCGGGCCGTGCACCAAGGGCGACGCGTGCCTCTTTGTCCACAAGTACAACCCCAGCGTGGATGAGATGAACGCGATTCTAGTATTGGCACGGCAGAACCCGTGCACCAGCGGACAAGACTGCGAGTCGGACGACTGTATATACGGACACCACGTACGTGCCAAGGATGCGAGGCTGGCGTGAACCTTTTTGCTAACGCGTTGCTTCCCAGTGTCCTAGCATCAAGGATGGCGTGTGCTGCCATCCATTTTGCAAGTTTCCCGAAGAGGCGCATCCACCTGGAACAAAATTTAAGAATCATCATATTCGATCAAACTAGCGAATAGAAATATGAAACCAACACGGCCAAGAATGATACTTGAACAGGGAAGACGGATGGACCAAGGAAAACCGAGGCGCTGGGAGCCTCGCACGATATAAAAGGCGCCCGCCGGCTGCCCGTGCCTTTTAAAAGTGCAATATTATAAGCGACGGGGTGGACCTTTGCTATCCTCCCCAACATGTATGCCTAGACAGTGGAGTTCGGTTTTGGAGGCCTGCATGATCCTTGGGTTGCAGCAGACTTAAAGGCTCGCATACGAGTGCTTGCCTGCTTTGGCGCTTTGCAAACACGGGGGGTTCTTTGACAAGTTAATGTATAGCTCTGCCCATATGCGGAATAAAAAGGCATGCGCATGAGCGAGAGAGCGAGTGGACATCCGGTTGGTGAAGCCTCGGAGAGCTGTCAAGTCACTGTCAGTTGTACCCCACGGTCTTCAACCCCACCACAACGGCGCGAACCCCACCAATCGTCAAAATCCATGTCGACAGTTAGCCTGAACTCCAACCTCACCTCCGACCTCACCTCACCTCGCGCCCACCTCTCTCCATCCATCCACCGCCATCCTCGAATAACCGTCTCCCCCGAACGGCCGCTTGCCCGCAAACACCTCGAGCGGGCTCTCCCTGCTCTCTCAGAACTCCCCCACCCGTCCGCCCGGCCGCGCACGCACACAGAGACAGGACTCGCCATGTCCCACCCCCGCGTGGAAGAAGTCTCGGACAGCGACCCCGACGCCGTGTCCGACCCGGAGGAGGGCGACATCGACGACTTTGTCGACTCGGACATCATCCGCCGCGTCCCCGACCCGCAGACGCAGTCCCGCGCCGCCGCCGCCGCCGCGCCGCAGGCCGGCGCGCAGTCCCACATCCTCAACCCGGCCAACCTGCCGCCGACGGCGGCCAACGTCGTCTCGGCCGACGACCACGCCGTCTTCCGCGGCTTCCAGAGCCTGTACCCCGTCTACTTCGACGCCGCCCGCTCGCGCGCCGAGGGCCGCCGCGTGTCGTCGGCCCTCGCCGTCCGCAACCCGCTCGCGCGCGAGATCGCAAACGCCTGCTCCCGCCTGCGGCTGCAGACGCTGCTCGAGCCCGAGAAGATCCACCCCAAGGACTGGGCCAACCCGGGCCGCGTCAAGGTCGGCCTCAAGCAGGGCGGCAGTGGCGGCGGCGTAAGCATCAAGAACAAGCACCACTTGTACGTGCTCGTCGCGCAGCACCTGCGCGAGAACCCGACGACCGACGCAAGCGCCGGGCTGCGCGTGCGCATCAGTGGCCAGTTGCAGCCGCCCGAGGGCAAGCCCTACCCGCGGCCGGCGGTGCCGCGCGGCTGGAAGATGGGCGAGCTGCTGCCGTACCTGAGCGCCGCCATGACGGGCGGCGGCGTCTCCGAGAACCTCTTCAAGGACATGATGAAGGAGATGCAGAGCGGCGGCGACCCCATGGCCGCCCTCATGGCGAGCCAGCAGCAGGCCATGGGCGGCGGGGGCGACGACGGATCCGCCGCCGCCGGTGGTGGCAAGAAGAAGAAGGAGAAGAAGGGCAAGGGGAGGGCTTAGCGGAGGGCCGGGAGGTCGATGGCGGACGTGAAAATCACGGAGAATCACATCGCGGCGTGGGACGCACTTGGAGCCAAAAGCTGCTACGAGATACCATAGAAGCGGCTGCTGGGCCGCGCCGAGTCTGGCGAGTGGCTCGCGGTGCGCATCAAAATAAAACAGAGCATGAATTCATCGTATGGACATGGCCGTGAGTTTCAGCGGCTTCAGCCCTTGGTTGGCAGCGAGAGCGTGCCCCATCACTAACAAAGAAAAACATCAATATACAGCGCAGGGTGGAATGTAGGTGAGTCGAAGGGTATCTATCTATCCACACTCAGGCCATGCTCAACCCAATCCCTCTCTTCACTCATACAGCAGCAAGCCTCGCGCCCTGCAGCGCCTCCCACTCCCGCGACCCCACGACCTGCACGCCGCCCCGTCCCACGCCCGTGCCGGCCATCATCTTGCCGTCCGCACCGGGCAGCCGTATCCGCAGCTGGGCGGCCGGGTTGGCCACCAGCCGGCCCCTGGGGCTCTTCTCCTCGCCACCCCTGCGCAGCAAGGTCGACTTTCTCAGCACCGAGTCGTGCCAGGCGGTCCAGGCGGCGTAGTCTTCCATCTGCTTTGCGGCGTGGTACTGCGCCGTCGACTTGGCCGGTCTCCAGGCGAGCTTGTCCGCTGGCAGCGCCTTGAAGTCGAAGACGGTGGCCGACGTTGCCATCTTGACCAGCTCGCCCAGCACGTCCTTGCCTTCGGCCACGACGAGCTTCTTGCGGTGCTCCACGACGCTCGTGGGCTTCTTCAGCGGCTCGGCCAGCCAATCGTAGTTGTGTTGCTCCTTGGTGCGGGCGCGGCGGTTGTCTTCGCGCAGGTACCGCACGGCCGACTGCAGGCTCTCGATGTCCTTCTTGAGCTCATCCATCTCCCGCGCCGTTGCCACGGCCCGCTCCTGGCCGGCCTTCATGCCAGCAGCGTCGGCGCCGTCGGCGAAGGCTCGGCTGTCGCTGGCAATCTTCTTCCACTTGTCGCGCTCCGACTCGAGGTTCTTGAGCTCTCGGTCTTGCTTCTCAATGTCTTCCTTGAGGCTCTGCACTTGCTCTCCGGACGCCTCGAGCTGCTTCTCCAGAGTGGATATGCGCTCAATGTTGGCTTGCGCATCCCGCATGCGGGACTCGAGCGTCTCGATCTTGAGTACGGCAGTGCTGAGGTGCTCGTCCCGCTGGGCAATCGTGCGCCGGGCTTCATTGTGCTCATTCTTCAGGCGCCGCAGCTCTTCCTCTGCGTCCACTGGCACCGTCTTGAGAGCCTTGAGCTCCTGAGCTCGAAGACGCCATGGGGCAGGGTCGACGTCGAATTCCTGTGTTTGGTCCAAGTCCGTGGCCAAGGAAGCCAGATCGGTAATCTGGCTGTTGACGGTGCGGAGCTTAGCTAGGTATGCCGTGAAAGAGTCCGATTCGCTCGCCGAGCTGACTTGAGAAACGGCTCGATCAATCACATCTTGGATATCGCCAATCGTGAAAGGCTCGGTCCGTCCCTCATCACGGGTGAAGAGCTCATGAACTCGTTTGCCGATTTCGCGAGATATGTTTGCCAGTTCCTGGCTGCCGGCCTCACACTGCTCAAACGCCTCTTTCGTCTCGGGCAGCAGTGATAGTGATCGGCTCTTCAGATCCTCCAGGGCACGCACTGCCTTGCTGGCAATCATCTTGGTGCTTCTGGTCTGCGTGATGGCAAGGTCAAACTTTTTGGCGAGGATCTGCAACATTTCCTCATCATTGACTTCACCCTCTGCTGGTACCGTTCGCTGAACCATGGCCCTCGTCGTGTTGAATGCCAGGGCAGCGGACTCCAGATGGCTCTGGACAACAAGCGATCTCATGCACACTTCGTCTGCAAAGTTCGCCAAGCCGTCCGAGATGTGCACCTCCCCAAGGTGAGACATGAGAGCCACTGTCCGATGTAGCTCATCGGCGCACTTTTGTTCTTTGAGATCATCTCGACGCAGGCCGTCGATCCATGCGTTCAGAGCGCGCTCCACCGGTTCCAGCTCAAGCAGAGAATGCTGATATTTAGAGAATTGTGGCATCGAGCAATGGCTAATGTCATTGACGAATCGCTCACACATGGCAGATACCCACACAAGCTTGTCGACCGCGTCACACCCTGCGAAGATGTCATCTTCATGGCCAGGGTGAGGCTGGCCAGTGATGCGCTCGCGCACGAAGCTGTTGAGAAGATTCGCCTTGAACGCCAATCTGCGGAATCTCAAAAGAGCGAGCACAGAATCTTGATCTTCTTGATAGCTGTCGGGAAGGAACAGTTTGACAATCTCGAGATGTTGCTCTGCTTCTTGGGCCTCCAGCCGTCGGATCTCCAAGTCAATCGTCTTAACTTGGGCTTTGGCAGCAGAAAGCTGGAGCTTCATGTTGAGGTCCATCATGGCTCGTGACCGGTCGTTTAGCTTTTCCGATTCACCTTCGGTGACAGCCTGGGATGCCCGCATGTCCTCCAGGTCGCCCTGCAAGCTCGTGACGAGTTCACGGAACCGCGATAGTGTGTATTCCATGTCTTCGAAAGCCTCCTCCTGCTGGCCTGCGCGCCGGGCTTGTTCTGTGATGACGCTGTCCTTGAAGTCGAGATCCTGCTGCAGCTCCTTTTCATGTTGCACGTGGTTGGCTTCGAGCTCGTCATTGATCTCTTTCAAGCTCTCCAGATCGTCAATGACGGCCTTGAGCTCCTCGATCTGCTCCGACATGCTCATGTTCCGTTCCGTCAGGTCTTCAATCATGTCTTCAGCGCCGAGCGCGGTGTCGAGCTGTTGGCGTAGATCGTCGACAGCGGCCTCGGACTGAACGAGCTTCTCCTTCGTTGCCTCCTGCTCCTCCTTGACCCCGTTCAGCTCCTTCAACTCGTCCTCTAGCCCGGAGATTTGGTCGCGTAGCTCCTCTTCTTGACCCTGCGTGATGTCGCGTAGTCTCAACAGAGCCTCGCGCAGCCGCTCGTTCGTGCGCTCCATCTGCAACCATCCAGTGCTTGCTCTTTCTTCAGGGGTCATGCCCTGGCTGTACTCGGCATTCTCCTCCCGAAGAATCTCTACTTCCAGCTCGAGCTCCTCGGCTTTCTGCTTCAGGGTATCAACCTCCATCTTCAACACCTCTGCCGTCTCCTCGGCCATCTCACGGTCCAGGGCGGCAAGTTCGAGGGCAGAGTCGTGCTCAGCCTGCGTTGCCTCGATAGATTCAAACAGCGTCTCCGCTTCTTTGAGCTTCTTCCTGAGCTCATTATTCTCTTGCTGTTGGGGCTGGTATTTTTGCTGCAACTTTTGGATGATGGCTTCAAACTTGTCCCTCTCCCCTTGCACCTTTTCGATTTGCTTCAGCTTGTCGCGGTCTTCCATTCTTTTGCGTTCCAAGACTTTGAGCTTGGCCTTTAAGTCTTCGATCTCGCGGTTTGCGGCCGCATTCCCCGCGGGTCGCGTTGCCGTTGCTGCTGCCGCCGTTCGGTTTGGGGGAGGGGCCGAGGTCCCTGGTGACGTCGCGGCGGCGAGCTTCTCAAGGGCATCCGCCCTTGCCGCAACGGGGCTCTTCGGCTGCGGCGACAAGATTTCTCCATCGTCTTTAAGCGGAGAGACGGCACTGTCAGTAGAGCCACTCTCACGTCCGGTTTGGGAGTCGCCAGAAGGTCGACGACCATCTGGACGGGATAGTGTCCGAGGCCCTCCCAGGGGTACCCGTCCGCTCGTTGCCCGCGCTGGAGGCACATTGGTTTTGGCTGCGGCCGATGACATCGACGAGGGCCGCTGCGTTCGAGATGCGGGCACGGCGGGAGGGCCCATCGACGTTCGCTGACCACTAATCGACGGACGAGGCTTGGCAGCCGCAGACGAGACTCGAGCCTGCGACGGGGTGGTGGTCCGCGAGGCGGACGTGCTCGGCGGGCGGCTGAGCTGCTTCGTCGGAGATTTTGCCGGGGACTTTGGTGGCCAGTCAGGTCAGTGCTTGCGCGCGGCAGGCGATGCGATGGATGCTTACCCGAACGACGCTCGACGGCCGGGACGTCTTAGGCCCCGGGCTGGGACTCGGTGCGTTCAGGCTCCTCCGCTTGGCCAGGGCAACATCTCCGCTCACGGCCGTGGGTTTCGTCGCGCCGGGGTTGAAGCTGCTCGGGCGGGCGGGCTTGCGGGCGGCAGCGGCGGGCTTCGGTGCGGAGGGCTGCGCCAGAATCGTCACCATCATGGGCTTGACAAACATGCCGTAGCCCATGGGGCAGTCAAAGTAGCGCTCGCCCTGGACGCTGCCATCGTTCTTCCCGGTCTTGTCCTCGAGCTCGACGCCGACCCACTCGCCGACCTGGAAGTGCGTCTGGCCGGCGAAGCGGACGGTGCCCTTGCGCCCGTCGCTGAGCTGGACCGTCTGGCCGGGCTTGAAGTCGGGCATTATTGGCAGTCGAAGGGGCGCTGGCGCATCGTGACGCTGATGCGGGAGGCGGTCCGGTGTGTTCCCTGTGCTGCCCAGGTGCTGGTGTTTGGATGGATCCTGGCTGGTGTTGTCGCGACGAGGATGGATGATGCGTCAGGGGAAGCTGAAGCTCCAGCACGGGCCAACGCGTTGTCGGCTGCCACTGACGCGCCCCGCCCTGCAACGTTTGGTTCGACTGCGAGGGTACCTGAGCCGTGGCGCCTTTAGTGGAAGCTAGCCTGAGCCCGCCATCCTCTTTGGGGCCCTCGTCCTCGAATGTGCCTCTACGACTGCACGTACATTGATACGATCATGGCTTTATTGGAGGCTGCTTCCTCGTTGCGGTCATTCTAAATGGAGTCGCCTTATCACCAATGTACAAGCCGAGAGCGGCAAGAGACCCCTGTTATCCCGCAGCTACTTCCCTAAGTAGTTACTCAATGCCCGCCATGACGGACGAGCGAATACCCGCTCAGTCCAGGCCATAAAGTTCGGCCTGCAAGATATTTCCGCCCCCAACCCTAGCTTGTCTAGGTATGGGAGCCATGGCAAATGGTAGAGGTCAACGAGAGTGAATTCCTATACAAGGAAACGTTAGACCCTAAGAACATAATTCAAAGCGGTAACATTGCTGCTACGGTATCTTACATCTCCGGCAAGATGTTGCCTGGCGGCTAGGGTCCTTTCGTAGTAGTCTAAAGTATCTGCTAAAGTGGTGCGAAGCCGTGCCACGACGGTGGGATCCGCATCGTCCGTTCCCGTAAACCTTTACGAGATAGTAAGCTTAGGGAGTCTAAGTAGACCACTGCGTTAATAACCCACTTCTTGAATATGAGCTCGTACGCCAGGCCAAAGATAGTTGGTTGGAAGTATGAGTACTCGATGCTGAGAGCCTGCTCATAAGCGCCGATGTCTGATGCAGAGTCCTGAGTATTATTAAGCTCATGGTATTTACCATACTTGGCGAGTAAATATTTGCAGATTGCCCTGGACTCGAAGAGTTGAACGCCGTCGTCCTCAAGCGCGGGAATCAGCCCGAATGGATGGATATCTTGGATATACTCGGGACGCTATCGGTGGTCTGTGAGTGAGGGTATTAACGCTATTAGGTCGCGGATATGACGGCTACCTTATGCTCACCGAGCTGCAAGTTTATGTCTGACATCTCGTAGTCGAGGCCAAGCTCGAAAAGTATCATCAGGACGCGCTGAGTGCAGCTTGACTGGCGCGCGCCGTATAGCTTAATAGCCATTGCAAAAGGCCTAGAGGAACTTGGTTTAGAGGTAGAGATGGGGGTAAAACGTAAAACTTGACGTAGGGTACAGTTCCCCAAGTTCAATATTTAAATAACCGCGGTCGGTCAAAGAGAAGAAAAAGGCAACGTCCGGATTTATAAGCTAGGTCCACCTTCATACCTAGGTAGCCGGAGTTGCCGCCACCACGGCGACCATAAAGCGACCGTACGATGGACGATGGAGACGATTGCATGATACCATTTCAAAATGCTATGCCATCGATGCAGCTTTTGTTGCGCCTTGTTTTGAGACCGCTTGGATCTGCCTGTACCTAGAAGTCAAACCTACAGCAGTTCATAGACTTCACTACACAGCGGCGCCCTTCTGTTCATCAGTCGTCCATCTTTTGGAACAGCGCCGTGCCCTCTCTCACACCTCCGCTCTGGTCGTACATCAAAACCTCGAGACCCGCCACCTTTCCGTCCACGCCAATCTTGAACTGTGCAGCCTGGAACTGCATAATTTCGTTTATTCCGAAGAGCATTTTGATTTTCAAGGTCCAGTAGTCGCCCGACACGTGGTGCAGCCGCCACTGATGTGGCCAGACCATCTCTGTCCGGTTCGCAACCAGAATGGTCTCATCCACATTGGCGTCAAGATGCTCTTGATAAATGTCGACCAATCCGTATCCTTGGTTGAAGTACTTGCCCGTCAGTTGGCCGGGCTTTATCGACGGCGGAGATGGGCGTTTCGGTCTGTTAGGATATAAGATGTCGTCTGCCCTCTCAATATCACGCTGCATGTCCTTCAAGCCCTTCTTTTGTCTAGACGTTGCCAAGTCAGTCAGCAAGTTGAGTTGTTAAAGGAGCATAAGAGGCGCAAAACTCACGGTTCATTTACATCAAGTCGATCATGAAGCGGGACTCGTAGCTTGTCCTCGAGCAGCCGCCTCACGAGGACATTCGCGGCTTCATTCGACGTCCCGGCTCCGTTTGCTAACGCAACAACCCCCCACTTCACATCCGGAAGCCAGGAAACCTGAGAACCAAAAGTTACGGTAGATCCAGAATGCATGTACATCACCTTTCCGTGGATTGTGGTGCGTCCCCAGCCCAGACCGTATAAGCTCAAGTCGGTGCCGAGGCCGGGCTGGGCGCTTTGCATAGTCCGGGGTGTCTTGAGGTCCCGGTGAACAGCCTTGGAAAATGGCTCTCTCTCGTGCACAAGGCACTTTAGCCATTGCGCGAAGTCGAGGACGTTGGAAATAATTCCGCCGGCGCCGCTAACTTCTTTAAAGTCCAAGAAAGGTAGCTCTTCGTACTTCTGGGCCTTTTCTCGCCATGCATAGCTTGACGCGAGGGGAGCGGCCGAAGAGTTAGCGTCTCGCAAATCAAAAAAGGTTGAGTTCATGCCAAGAGGTTTCCAAATACGGTCCCTCATAACATCTCCAAGCCACCGTCCCGTCACGGTTTCAATAACATGTGATAGTACGATGTACATGAAGTTGCAGTAGTGCCACTCGGTCCGGGGTTCTACGCTGAGGGGCAGGTTTCGAAGGTTCCGAACGATATCTTTGACGGTAGCCTGCGTGCCGTTGATCTCGCGATGCCAGGAGCCGTCGTGGCGAGCCATGCCCGTGCGATGGCTGACGGCATCGTCCAGAGTAAGGTGATCAGTTACCCATGCATCCTGCAAAACAAAGTCGTCGCGAATGATCGAAGAGATTGGCGTTTCCCAGCCACGAGATAACTCTGGGTAAGCCTTGGTGTCGATGAGCTGCGCAAGGATGGCGGCAGTTTGAGCCTTGGTCGTAGATCCGACATAGTAGAGAGTCTCTGGCGTCGCTGGCGAATCCGGGAGAGTCGCGAGTCCAAAGCCCTGGTAGTGTCAGTGGACGTGATATAAGAGATGCCATTCATTCGCTGGACTTCAAGTACCTTGGCAAAGACGTCGTCGCCATCGACCACCGCGATGGACATGCCCGGCACATTCCATTGGTCTAGGATGTCTTCGGCCAGGGCATTAAACTCGTCGGTAAAGGGATTCTCCCCCTCTGGAGGGTTTTCGCCAGCTTGCGCTGCGCCAAGTGGCTTCTGTTCATGCCCGGCCGTCGCTGCATCAGCAAATGTAGGCACAGCCGCAATGACAGCGGCTGCCCTCAACACAAGCTGTGCTTTGACCATGGTGCACGGCGAGCTTCTGAGGACTTGTGGGCTACTGAAGCGGTGCTGGGACGTACTTGTTTCCAAATCAGTAACAGGCAATTAGAAGGGGGGTTAAACAGTCGACGGGACGGAACAACGCTACAGGGTTCTCCATACTGCCTGTTGGAGTTTGGCTTATATACATGCTCCGCCAAATCATCCGAGGCTTGTTGGTTTGCAATCCCTGCCGCAAGGCAGCCCCGGGCGTCGGGGGCTGCGCGGCCCCAGTACGATTAGCGTACCGCGGGGTAGAGGCGCCGCTACCAAACACCATGCTGAAGGGGCATCTCGGTTATGGTATCCGTTGTTTAAAGGATCCGTAGATCCTGGAGCTAATCGGCGGAGCTTCACGCCCAAACATCATGAACCCGGCAAAAATCCGATCAGTCAAACATCCCGAAACATCATTACCGCCGGACCCGCGAGTCCCATCACGGGCCCCGCCCCGAAAAGCCAGTGGACGCAAGTGATAACATATCGCCTGACCAACACATGAGATGGGGAACTTTTGATGAACGGTGTGACGTTGGCGATGAGTGGGCGGCTCTCCACAGCGGCACGCTGGCGCGACATGCGTGAGCGGGCTGGGTACCTAATGACGGAGTACCTCCACTGTGTGCCAAAGAGAGACGGGAGACGTTTCTTCCATACTCGTGCCTACCTTATGTACCTACCTTATTTAGGTGCCTACCTACCTACCTAGGTAATTAGGTAGTTGCCAAGAGATGCCTGCCCGTCGTGACCGGGCAGGTCCGCCAGTAGTTCCCACTTACACGGGGGCCGCAACGCCGTTCAATCCAACTGCCTTATTACCTACTCCCGCGTCGCACTCGCACACCCACGCTGCCAG
The DNA here is from genome assembly GCA_024341135.1 of Tolypocladium album. NCBI lineage: Eukaryota > Fungi > Ascomycota > Sordariomycetes > Hypocreales > Ophiocordycipitaceae > Tolypocladium > Tolypocladium album. The sequence continues at coordinate 26,528 of JALHCF010000047.1, forward strand.
ATTTGCCAAAGGCATTAGGACCTGGCACCAACTCTACCTCAGGTGTACCCTTTATTGCGTCGTGCATCGCTTCTTCTTTATCTAGCGAACAGCGTCATTCGGAGCCTTCAGCAAGACTTGTACATATCTGTCCGCCCAATAGCATGACAAGTGGCCGTGTGACACCATCAGCATATCGGTCGTCTTCTTGAGTTTCCCCCTCTATCCTGTCCTTGGTCAACGGTAGGCAGCGCTGCCCTCTCCGCGGAGCCGCAACCTGTCTCCGGCGTCTACATTTGGTTCGATCTCCAGTCCTCGGGCAGGGCATCGCGGAACGAGCCCTCCCTGATCCATTCCATCACCTCGAATGCGAGCCTCCGCTCCGTCCCCTCGTCGAGACCTTTGCCCACCGGCAGCTTGGCCACAATCAAGCCCATGCGTCTCAGAAGCTCAACACTCCTCTGCGTGCTGTGCTCTCCCTCCTCGCTCGGCATCACGTACACGATCAAGTCCGGGCACACCGTCCCGCGCCAAAGCGTCGCCATCCATTGCCAGTGGTCCACTGGCGTGTACTTGTCGGGGATGGGCATGGTGCAAGCATACCGTTCCGAGATGGTCAAGCTGAAGCCTTCTTTAGCCAACGCCACCGGAGTTTTGCCTGATGACGCAGGACGAGCCCCTTTGTCGTCCTCAGGCTGTGTGCTGTCCTCAACCTCCCGGCCCCGAGTGGTGATATGTTCGCCATCCGCCTTTTTCTCGTCTGAGCTGGTCAGCAGGGCAACCTTCCCAGTGATGTACCGGCCAATCTGTTTCGACTTCTTCTGCCATCCCAGGATCTCCGTAAAATAGGGCTCGAAGGCGTCACCAAACTTCGTGCCATCACCTCGACCGCGCTGCGGTGCTTCTACAGTGACCTCACTGGCCGTCCTCTGGCCAGAGGCATCATCTCGCCACACCTTAAGCGCAACGTCGCTGCATGCGGCGAGCCCTTTCTCAATCACGTTGCCGGCTTCCTTCAGTAGCTTCGCGTCAGGCCCCTCAACGGCGATGAACGCGCCCCTTACGTCGCCCGACACACCGTCTCTCCCCACGGGCGGGACAGGGTGGCAGACGCTCGCAAGCACAGCGATCTTCTGTTTGAAGGAAATTGACATGACCATCTCTGCCAGCGTCTTGGCACGAGGGGTCAGGGCCTCTTTCGGGGGCGACACATTCAGCCCTGGCATTGGCAGGCTGACATGTCGAGCATTCAAGGTGGGTGTCTGCGATGGAGATAATGGAACGGACGTCTGCAGGGGAGGTAATCTGAGTGATTCGTCAAAGCCGCTATGTCGACGACTCTGGTGGTCAACTTCGAGCCAAGATTTCGACGCCGACGGTCGCAGCGGCGGAGGCATGGGGCCTGATTGAGATCTAGTCAGGCTCCCCAGCTCGGGCAAAGGCGTGCGTGCGTACGACTGCAGCGAAATGGAAAGACCTCCTTCTGTTGATGTCAGAGACAAGTCTCCTGGTTGTGTGCGGCCATAGCTACCTAAGGGTCCGCTGATGGCATGATAGCCACCGGCGCCGTTGGCCCGACGTCGCTTCATCTCGGGCGAAGACGGCTCGCCGCTGTCAATGTCTCTGGCTTGGGTAAAATTGGAGGCATAGGGCAGCGTGCTGGTGGGAGAGTGCTCGAAGCTTGAGCGGCGGGCCAGCGTCGACTCCTGTCTCTGGTGGCTCGGCTGGCCCTGAGGCGTCACTCCCTGTTTTCCCGCTGGCAATGTCGCGAACGGAGTCGACGGCGTCTGCGGCGCCACCATGGCTCGTCCGTTGCACTTTGGGCAGCGGGTCTGCTCCTCGGTTGGAGATGAGGCTGATGGCCAGCCTCCCTGAGGTTTGTTGCCCCGTCGTGGCTGGTAGCGGTAGTTGGGGTACTGGTTTTGATGGCGAGCCTTCTCTTCCTCTGCGAGCTTCTTCCAGTACTTCTTTGCCTCTTCGGCCTCGTTCTTCCACTTTTCTCCAATAATCTTGGAGATGTCTGGGTTTGAGAGCTTGGGGTTGTCGGCTGTTACCTGTGCTTGGTGATGCTGGCGATACAGGATGAATGCTGCGGCAAGCCGGTCAGTACTTGATCAGGGTCAGGGGCCAACGCACAGCTGGATGTCTATCTCACGCCTCCGCGCCAGGGCACGAAGCGTCCGAGGGAAATGCTTCACTCACCATTTCGAGGCCTTGGGATCTTGGGTGCCGGCGCACACAGGCAGACGATATCACCAGGCCCGTCTTGCGTCTGGGCGCCGGCTGCGAGGGCGTTGGACGAGTCTTGCATGCCTGGTTCTACACCAACCGCGCCGAGGGTCGAGGCTCGCTTTCTGGGTGAGGTAGCTCTGAGGGGGGGAGGCGAGTGTCTCCCGCCTGCAGCGATGAAGCCTGCGTCGGTCTTGAAGTCCTGGCCTAGGTCCACGTGACGGTGGACGTGAGCTCCGACTGTTTCCATCTGTCGAACAGCAGGAGCGAGGACCTGGATCATTGCTGCCAGGCGCCAACGCAGGTTTCTGAGCTGTCTGCTGGGCGTCTGAGCTTACACATGCCCCAGCCTGAGGGCCTCGGGCTGCGGGTTTCGGCGACGGCCAACAATAGGAGGGGGCAGAACGAGATGTTATGGGATATGAGGTCGGCTGAGGGGCCGAGAATGAGAAGCGAGTGAATCGGGCTGCTCGTTGCCAGAGTGCCGGGCCCTTTGTGAGCAGCTGGCTGGCATTTGCGAATTCGCAGCAGCCCCCTACAATGGCGAAAATGACCACGAGCCCGCCTTTGGAAAGCACACTGCGCTGGCTGACTGGCTCCCAGGCTCTGCCCGGCGCACATTGATCTGGGCGTTGCTGCCTTCTGGGAGTTGGGCCAGTAGAAACCTCCTTACATGTCTCGGGAGTCCGCCGTGGGGGTGTGGCAGAGAGCGCGGACGTCGCAAGCAGGCAGGCAGGCAGAAAAAGGTTTGTCGCCAGCCGGCCGAGACCAAGCGTCGTGTGAGAAGCCAGTCTTGGGTCGCCGTCGCTCTCAACGGCTCGCGGTCGTGTGTCATCCACGGGCTGGCCACGAGACGAGGAAGCAGTCGGGTCTGAGAATGTTATATTCGCGGCTCGTCCGTCATCAATAAACACCGGCCACGAAAGGAACGGCGCCTGCTTCGAATACGAGTGCTACATCATGCTTACCCTGCCCACCCCTTTCGCCCTCTGCCTGCTGGCCCCAACCCCTTCCCAGGACGACAATGAGGCCCCCACAGGAATGCAAATCGGCGGCCCTCTGGAATGCTGCGCCGTCTGAGACAACAGAACGAGGTGGACCAGCCCGAACACGGCAAAACGACCAACCCTCGTCCGCACGTGATGCTGGAATCGGCGAGCCATCGTCGACCAAGATCGCTCCGCATGCGTGAGTTGCATGCGTGCCCGAGACCCCGGTCACAGTTCTGTTCTGGACGCCCCTTGGGGGGGGATTGTGTGCATTGGCTTGTCTTGGGCCCCTTCGCTCTCTGCTGGTTGGCCTCCTCGGCGCTTGTATGTCTCGGCCCGCTCCGGTGAAGAAAACCCCGAGATGGAGGGAGAGAGAGGGAGTGAGGGACAGACGCACTCTTGGCACTCCGCTCTCATTGTCCTCGGCGCGTGCGCAGTCGGGAGGGGCCGAAGACTAGGTATTGTCACCGGCTTCCAAGCTTCGAAGGATTCTTCGGCGCTTGTCCTCGCCTCCAATTGAATACTTACAAACTAGTCCACCACTTCTTATCCGTAATTCTTTAGTTAGCACATGTGCATTCCTCGTGGCCCTATAAAACAACCGTGTTTGGCAGATCTCCCGGCGCCGGACCATCCGCAAAGCAAATCCCTTGTATCCCCCTTCGCAAAGTGCTCTACACACAACATCGCCTGTCCATTTGCCCGTCTACGACAAGTAGCCTCGTCCAGCCTCGCCGCCAAGCACCGCAGCACTGCGGCGAGCATCGAGGAACAGGTCTTCACACTCGGCCACGTCCTGAACATCGATCTGCGAGCGGCCGCCGGCCTTGGCGAGTATGCTATTGTCGTGCCATTGGTCAGCAAAACGCTCCATGATGTCCGACTACCGCCGGCTCGGGGTCGAGCGCAATGGAGGGAGCCGAATGGGGACCTCTCAGGCTGTCAGACTTACCTCGCGGGGGTCAACAGCTGCAGGCAGTACCGTAGGCTGATACGCACGCCGTGGTCGGATATCTTGTCAATTGCGGCATCGGTGATGGAGACGCCCTCCGTCGAGGACCGTATCCGCACAATCTTCTTGATCTCGTCTGCTTGATACGGGGCAGTGGGGATGATGAGAAGGCGGGCAAGGAAGTCGGTAGGAATGCCATGGGCTGCCACAATATCGTCCGTGCCCCTTATTGTGCACATTCCGCGGTTAGACGCCAGCACCACAATGGGAGATATCGGCGATTCCAGTGCCCGATTCAGGTAAGTGAAGCACTCCACATCGAGCATATGCGCCTGATGGTATAAAGTCAGTCCAACTTCATGTGGCACCACTGTGAAACCACCAGAAGAACCATGTACTTACCTCATCGATAAACAAGACGCCTGGTACCAGCTCGGCCACGCCCTGGTCGATGTACTTGCTAGCGACCTTGTTGATCTCGCCGCGCAACTTTTCGGTGATCTCCGTCATCTTAGGCTTCATGAGCTGGCCCATCATGCTCATAATGTCCTGTCCACCCTGCGGCCGCGCGTTGGCAACGTCAAGGTCGTGCAAGGTGACGTCCTGCACAATCTCCTTCTTCTTGTGTACCTCGCCCTTCGGGATGGGCACGTACTCCTCGGCCTCGAGGTCGAATTCGGTGGCGTATGCGTCCGACCGGCCGACTCGCTTGCAGGCGCCTGTGTTGGCCTCAATGTAGATGACGTCGCCGACAGTGACTCGTTCCTTCTGGATGGCCTCGTAGATGCTGGGGTCCAGCCGGAGCTTCTTCTGTCCCTTGGCGCTCTTCAAGCCGATCAGGAGGGTGCTGATGGTCTTGCCGTAGCCCCCGAGCGGGTTCTCGGCCTCCTCTGGGGTGAGCTCCGTGACCTCTCCCTCGTATACCTCCTTCGTTTCGCGCACTTTGAGGCCAATCGCTCTCCGGAAGTTCTCCATCAACATCTCCGTCTTCTTGACCTCGGTCGAGTAGATCTCGCTGCCCACGATGGGGCAAAATGGGATCTTGGTTCCCAATTCTTGGCTGATTGCGAGCGCGAGAGCCGTTTTCCCGGTGCCGGGGCCGCCCGCCAGCAAGACTCCACGGCCGGCCATCTTGTGAGCTCGAATAAGGTCCACGACAACGCCACAGGACTGCAACGCGTTGGGTTAGCATTCTGCCACGACACGAGCATCGAGCCTCGTACCTCTCGTGCAGGCCCCTGGCCGACGAATCCGCCTGCTTGTGCCTCTGCATATCCATCCGCCTTCAGCCCCAGGCCCTTGATATGCGTGTGGGCGGCCGTTCGATTGTCGCGCTTGTTGCCCTTGACCTCGCTGATCTGGACCATTTTGGCGGTTTGGCAATGCCCTGCCAGTTGTTGGAATCGTCGCGGCGAGTAGTCTATCGGTCGGTTTCGTCGATGAAGCAGACTTTGTGGGTCTCACTGCATGCTCGTGATGTAGAAAGGAAGTAGCAGTGTGGCTTCAAGAATCAAGATGTCCAAAGATTTGCGATTGGATCACAGCCTTGCAGCCTCTCTCACCCTTGCGCGAGGTCGCGACTGCTCCAGCAACCCACTTCGCGGCACGTGACCGTTGCCTGTGGGGTTTGCCTACCCTATACGGCCGCAGCGCGAGCGACTGTCTGAAGCGTTCGTCACAGGTTAAGGGACTGTTCACATCTGTATTTGCTCTTGAAAACAAAGAACACTCTTCTTTGCACTACCACATTGCTACCTTATATTATCCATTCTAATTATTGTACTTCCATAGCAGCTTTAGTGTAGTGTATTTCACAAGACTTTACGCGCCTCTCTACCTCATTCCCTCGAGATGCACAGGCTCAGCACTACCACTGACACTTGTAAGCATTGGCGATCCCTCAGCCTCACATGTAATGTTATTCTGCCTCTCAACGTCCTCCAGCTTGGGAGGCGGCGGCGGCTTTTTCATGAGAACCACGCTAACAGCGCTACCCAGAATCAAGGCACAGCCGAGGAAGCTCATCAGGTTCATGCGGTGCCCAAACACCCACCTGTCAAAGGCCACAGCGAAAAGCATGTGCGTATACACCATTGCGTTGGCCCGGTTTGACTTGTCCGCAGAGAGCCCGGCTGTCAAGAGATACTGCATGATGAAACCCAGGCACCCCAACGCGAGCAGCAGGAACCACTTCTTCACCGACGTGGGCGTGACCCAACGCAGCCCGGGCTGGGCAATGTCCATTGCGGGCGCAAGGCCCAGGGCGAGGAGGCAGATGATGGTGCACGTCATGCCGAAAAAGTTGACCGAGATCAGAGGATGCGCCCGCTTGCCGATGGTTCGCAAGGTCGTAAAGGCCCCTGCGGCCCCCAAAACGCCTAGCAACGCCACCCCTACGGCGAGCAGCCGCTCCTGGGCGGTCGTCTGGTGGTCCGCCCCGGGAAGCCCCCCCTGCTCGGGAGGGTTGCTGGTCGGAGATGAAGGATCATGTCCGTCTGGTGGCGACCGGGAAAATATTGCAGTCGGCCGCGCGATGAGGACGACACCCAGAAACGCCACGACAGTCGCTAGTCGCTCGATGCGTGAGAACGGCTCCTGGAACAGAACGTAGCAGAGGAAGCCAGCAACTCCCGGCGCGAGAAATGTTATGACAGTGGCATCTGCCAGTGGGAGGTACATCATCGAGTACCATATGCCGAAGATGCCAAAGAAACCTGAGCAGCCTCTTGCCACGAGCAGCCACCTGATTTCCCTTTTCCCAAACGGAAAGTCGGGCGTCTTTGTCCACCACATGTACGTGAGGCAGCAGACGGCCGTCAAACTCTGCCTGATGAGCAGAACCTGGACGGGGTGCATGCCTTCGCCCTCGAGCTCCAGTAAACGAGCGCTCAGGTTCATCAGCGCGCCAAACAGCTGAGATAGCGCCACGAGAATTGCTGGTTTGTTTTGCTCCCATATTCTCTTCAATGGAGATGATGTCTTCGGCTCGGTGGGCGAGCGTCCTGGCAGGGGGTGGTACGGTCCATGCGGGACTGGCGAGACTCTGGTGCTGGGAGCCGGACTCGGCGTTAAGCGGCGAAAGTCGTCCGTGAATGCGTGATGCACCTTGTCACGACCGCCGGGAGAATCCGAATACTGCAGCTGGTGTCGCGGTTCACCAGTGTTTTCGAACTGTTGACCAAGCTTGGATGGCGGAGCCGGGCTGGCGTCCGCACCGGGATGCCGCAGAGCTTGGGATTCTTGATCCATGGTCGGAGATAGAGTGAGCCACTGCGCCCAGACTTCGAGCTCAACTAGTAGCAGCAGTGGCGACAACGAGATGGGGAGGACTTGAATGAAAAGCCCCGTTGGAGTTCCGTTGGAGTTCCATCGAACTACACGGGGATGCGCTGGGGAACGAGGGGGTTTGTTCCATCGCAGAGTACGGTAGGGGTAGGTCTTGGAAGCAATCACGGAGACTGGCCGACAGAGAAAAGGGCAACCAAGCACACATTAGTCCGGCTACTGAGGAACAAGCACTACTACCCCGACCCCGGTTCCCCGACATGCGGGTTTGTGATTTTGTGAGTGGCGGAAAAGACCCCTCAACTGCTGTCCATCGGCGTTGTCAGTTGCCGTGTGTGGACCGGTTGGGCGCCGCAGCCAGTGGGAGGCCGGATATAACAGTCCGGCGCGGCCTTTGACGGCTAGTTATGCAGAGAGGCAACTCGACGTTGCTAGGCGCTGGCTACTAGGCGCTGTCGGATTTGGGGGAATGCCGGATTTTGGGCCCGATATCGCATGCTAGCGGCATCGGCCACGGAGGCGGGGATCCGGAAGTGCGGAGGATCCCTGCCGCCGGAGCCAACAATGTTCGTTGAGCACCATCAATCTTCATGTTGTGGTTCAGAACGATAGCCAAATTTCACCTGGGAGGCGAAGTTCGCGATGAGGAACTAGAAACTATCGCAAGATGTGCTGCGACATTGCGACTCATGCCACGGCCTTTCTTGCTGTAGGTTCCCGTTCTCTGAGGAGCCAAGAAGATGGCAACTGCTTGTAGGGGTAGCGTGGTAGTTGAATTTCAAAGCATCTTTATCATTAATCATCATTAAAAGGCTTTGCGAGTTCTTGTCTCGGCAAGTATCTAATCGGAAGGCCACTGAATAGCGGCAATGGCAACTATAAAAAGCATCGCTCAAACATCACGCCGGTCCGCCGGTCCGCATGCCGCGACCGCGACATGTTCCAAGCCGAAACCTGAACTCCATTTCCATGCGCTCGAAAAGATCATCATCACCACCTCACATCCGCCGCGCTCAGCGCGTCATCGCTTCTTCCCCAAAGCGTCTGCCTCGGCCTCGGCATCGTCGTCCGCCTCTCCAAGCTCCTCTTCGGCCCTTGTCGCCGCAGTCGCCGTGTTCACCGCCGCCGCCGCCGTCATTTTGTCGTCCAACCTCTCCCTCCTCTTCTCCTCTTCGGCTGCGTCCTTCATGATCTCGTCCTCACCGTCCCGCAGAATCTCACGCGCCTTCTTGATCTCCTTTTGCTTCTCGAACACCTCTTGCACCTTGCCTAGGAATGCCGGTTCCTTTCGGAACGCAAACTCAAAGTCTTCGTATTTGATCTTCTGCCTCCCTGAATAGTGTGCCGCGCGCGTCGCCTCGAACGCAATCGACTGCATGAAGTCGGTCAGGATTTCGTCGAGCACGCGGATTGTCTCGGGCAGCGGGTTCTTGACGTCGCCGTGCGCAAAGAGCAGCTGCGCCACTGCAAAGAGACTGTCAGCTTCCTGAGACGGAGTCCTTCGGGGAGTGGGGTGTGCGCGCACGCTCGTTGTGGGAAAAGTTCATCTTGCCGACATTTTTGCCGGCGCGCGCTCGCGGTTCCATCTTTGCGGTTTGGCAGAGTCGCACGAGGCGCGGATAAAGATGGGAGATATTGTCGTGGATAATGATGCTGCTGCTCGCTAGAAAGATGGTGGAATTTGTTGCGCGCGGCACCGACGCAATAATTCAAATGATCAGAAGCGAGATCCAGTCTCGTCTTGAGGTGCGAGTGCTGTACGTGTAGGTTGAGGTTGATGCGGGCCTCGCAGGCGTGGACTCGTGGAGCGGCTCCGGCAGAGGTGGAGCACCCCTGCCACAGTTCGGCGAATCTTTGCTCCCGCCCGTCCGACCCCCCACTAAGCGTCACGGGAGCTGGAAGGCCAGCATTCGAACGCAATCGACGACGACACCTCACCTCGTCCGCGGGACACGTCCAACCTCTGCTGCTCCCCTGCAGCCGGTCCGAAAACATGGTATGCACGAGCTGTTGAGCTGTCGAGCTGTCGCAAATGCTACTGTGCGCGTTGCTAACGGGCACCGCAGTCCGCCCTCTTCAACTTCCAGTCCCTCCTCCTCGTCCTGCTGCTCCTCATCTGCACGAGCGCATATGTCCACAACTTCGCCCCGGGAATCATGGACAGGAACAAGAATAGGTACCGCCTGGACGCCGGCAGACGAGCTGCCCGAGGGTGCACCGACCGAAAGCTGACTCGGAAGCAGTGTCATAGGCATATTCTGGAAATGTGCAAGGATAGGGGAACGACTAAGCCCTTACATCAGCATATGCTGTGTCGTCATGGCCGTACGCTGAGCCCGTCATGCCTTGCGATGAGATGGATTCATGGTGCTAACGCCGCTCAGATCTCAATTCTCGTCAGCTAGGCGACTCGAAACGCGGAGCATCTGCAAACCCTCCAGAGCATCTGGATACCCATATCACATGCTTGGAGTTTCGGCGCTGGCGGAAGGTTTGGCACGCGCGACAAACACATTCCGCAAGAAGGACCGTGCGATCGCTTCATCGATTCATCGGATCGACCTCGATCATTCGGCGACGGAAGCCGCAGCGGCCACCCGGCACTTCCGCCACAGGTAACCTTGTCGCGTTCTGTGCATCGAGGCACTGGGGGCGTGCCACCACGCGTATTGCCCCGGAAGGGCGAGGATCGAATGAAGCTGAATCAGCAGCGTATTGTGTCCGGCACGTACGTCATGGATGGATTATAGTCTGCGACCGATTTCGGGCGGGCGAGCAGAATTGAATGTACAGATAGGCGGAAGGATAACCCTAATAATGATTCGCGTCTTCCGGCAGGCATGATATGAGTCTCCCAGTGGCAGTCTACAGGTCGCTAGCGAGCTGTAACTCCCCTAGTGTTGGCCGGAGGTGCTCGACGTTGCAATATGGCGTGTGAGGATTGATCTCCAGAGCCAAGCAACCACGAATTTTTGTCGACGCAATCGTACGAGTGCCACTGGCATCGCAAGCCAAACAGCCACTTGCGCGCCTCGCAGCGCTGAAGCCAGCGCCAGCCAAACTGACGTCAAGCCACTCACCTCCTGAGTCCCCTGTGCCTCCAATCGCGACGGGCGTGCCGACCCACGGACGCCCTCATCGAGTCATCCACCCTGTCCGAGCCGCAGCCGGCAACTAACCTCTGCTAAGTTTGCTGGGCGCCGCGGAAACTTTTTACCCCAGCCTGGACCGCCAGGCACCCTCTGTGAGTGGACTACGGACTTGTGGCACGCCCAATCGGGCAATGCAAACTCATCATGTACCTGTACATGCTGCCCAAAGCGCTACTGGCTTCGAGCACAATGGCGGAGGGGGGCTATCGGAGCGGGCGATGCAGGGCAGGGCAGCGACACAATGGACCCCGGCCCCTGGGCCCCGTCCGGAGAAGAGCGATGGAGATTTGGCTGCCACCGCAAGTCAATGCAGCGACAGATCGTCGCGTGGCCAAGGATGAGTGCTCTGCCGAGTTCATGCCTGGTCCTTTCAGCCGACGAGGCAGCCACTAGGAGCCTCCCTACGGTTCGTATACAGGACCCTTCCCGACACGAGGCCGGGCTAGCCCGCCGAAAGATCTGGTCACGCAACGCTCCGTCCGGGCCGGAGCCAAGGGCCGGGAAGAAAAAAAAAAACGTGGCATCGGCGAGCTACCGCCGAAGGGCGCGGACTCAAGGCAGCGTCGGACCAGACTGAAGACCCTCAGCGTGATGCCATGGCAGCATCTCATGTCCGTCCTCGTACACAGGCATTCCCCGCCCGCCTGAAGCTGATGTGGCTGGGTGTCACATGAAATCCTATGATGTTTCCTGAGCACCACCCTTGTATGTCAGCCTCAGTCTGTAACGGGCAATTCTTCCTTTGGCAACGAAACGCCCGGCGGTACCGCGCGACTCGCACTCGCAATTGATTCCAAAATCAAGGACCGTAGTCGACTTGAAATGACCCAGAGCCTGTTGATCTTATGGGGACTGTTGCTCCCTCAGCAATGCCTGAAACCAACGTGGCCGTTATAGCTGCCCCGATGATAGGATTTGCAGCGAGATGGGGCTCATTTGCCGTGTGAGCGTCAGTGGCATTTCGGGATGAGGAATGCATTGGATACCTATGGTATTCAACAAGAAAATGCGACGCAACCGTGGCGAGTCGATATTGCTCCGTGCTCCTCATCCCCGTACTGTACTCGTACTCGTAAACCTGTGACGCCTGTGGCTACCTACCTCTCTGCGAGAGAGGTGCGCGACAGTGGCATGAGTGGCTGCCAGGCAGCGCAGCCTCCAGCAGTTGCACGCACTCGGGCCCCTGTCCTTGTAATGGGGATCGGTGGACCTATTGAGCGCTGTGGCGTCAAGAGTGCGAGGCTCTTTGGCGCTTGCATGTGCAAAAGATCGCGACCGAGCCGATGCGCCCCGTCCTGACTTCGCTACGAGTACGGAGTACGGAGAAGGGACTCGACATACGGCCACAAAAAGTTGGAGACATCACGTACGCAAAGAGTTGCAACCGGCTCTATGGCCGGGTTACCAGGGGCATTTATGCCCTCCCATTCGTATTACTTACCGTGCCTGGCCACAATGCCGGAGGTGAGATGCAACTCCTCGTAGTTGTGCAGACTATCCGTAGGTACTCGTACTGTAGAATAGAAGAGCTCGCGCCCCAACGGAAGATAGCCGAAGGATGAGGCTGGCTCCGCGCATAACAGCGGCGAGGGTACCCATTATAGCGCCGGGACCGTTTTGCGTGGGGGCTGAAGTTGACGTCGAGCCGACGACGGCGCTCAAACGAGCCTCCGGCGGCTGACCACACGAAACGGATTTGCGCCCAACAGTGATTGGCCTGGGCTTCCCCTTCTGTGAGTCGCGCAGGGAGCCTGCCTGCAACCACACAGCGCAGAAAGTTCGCCGCCGCGACTCGAGCTCGTACGCCATTGACACAAATCTCGTGAGGGGGCAGGACGCAAACTGCCCCTTGCCTGTGTGCCAATGGCTACCCTTGCATATCTCATCTCGGTACGGGCACTGGATGACGATGCTGGGATCGCAGCCTGGGCGGACAAACTAGGCAACCCGGGAAGCAGGAGATCAACAAGTGTCGCGCTGCGAAGGGAATTGTTACCGGTCAGCTCTTACGGGAGTAGGGAGGGTTCAATATTGCCGGTCGAGGCGCGGCCTCGCACCGCACAAACCACAGGCCGCTGTTGGCTGCGAACCTGGTCGTGTGCTCGCATGGCTTGCAGTAGCGACAGCCTCACCCACTGGCCTGACTCTGTCTCTGCTGTTTGGGTTTGCTAAATGTCCTCGTATCCGTAGTCAGACGGCCTGATCCGCAAGCGTCGGCCGCAGAAAGAGGGAGGGCCGCGTGCGTTTCGAGCGCTGTGGATGCAGCATGGTCGACACCGCCTGCGAGTACCGAACCTTGACGCCTCTCGGCGCGGCATGCCGCCGCTGGAGCACTGCGAGAGAAAGGAGCCACAGAGCAGCCTGTCCTCGAATCGACGGCGATTTCAATCGAAACGCTGATTTCTATAGGGCCAATCCTCAGCGAATGACGTACTTGTAGCAAGTCCGGCAAATGCAGGGCTGGGGCTTCATTCCCATGCCTTGGTGACTACCTATCTGGAAGAATACGAAAGGCAAGCTGCCGCTGTCGGCCAGGCGCTTGCCCAGCTCATCGAACTCGTGAGCCTTTTCAATCACGAGTAGTGAGACAAGGGCGGACAAGATCAGGACGTAGCACTCGGGTACGTATTGTTGTGTTGTCATCGTGTCAAGGCTGCGCCCAGGCCTTGGCAGCATGGTGCGCTGTGGGCGCATCGTTCCTCCGGAACCTGGATCCCCGTCCACGAGAGATTGCATATTGAGAGCTACGCGTCTTACGAGTACAACTACGAGCCCTCGTAGATGACGGGTGCCGCCAGTCGCTCGTCGGGCCGGCGCTCCGAGCTGTCCGTCCAGACCGACGACTGGTGGTTGCATGCATAGGGAGGGTATTAGTGCTGTTGGACGAAGCCATTACATGTCGGCCAGCGCGCGAATAGGTGGTTTGCCCTTGCTGGGAACCCCATCCGGAAGCAGCGCGAGTGCCGAGCCACGATGGCTGAACCCAAGCGTGACGGCTGCCGGGTCTGGGACCAGCCGAGACGCAAGCATGGAGGGTGTCAGAGTTGCGCTGCACAGTAGGATGGCGGGGAAAGTCTTCGAAAGTCGGCCGTTCGGCTTGCAGAAGCATTACTCGCGAGACCTCCACGAAGCCGCCGCCACAATGATGTTGATGAACCTGTAGCCTCGGCAAGGGACGGTGACAAACTGCAGCCACAGCTTTGGTGCAGAGACAGTGGGGAAGTCCGGCCAGGACATCTTTCATGCTTCGCTGTCCGCGTCGGCGGGGAGAGAGGTCTGCATTCCTGTAGATGGGGAACCGGTTGGCAAATACATCGAACGGGCGCCTCCTCGAGCAGCCGGCTGAGCCAAGGGCCCCAAGAGAGACAGACAGCCAAGACGGCTGTGAGTGCCTCGAACGGACTCCGCGCGCCGGAGCGAGTACTACCTACCTACGTGTGCGATGTGATGGATTGTGTGAGATGGAGAAGGCCAAGACCCGATCACGTAGACCTGGTCCTGGCCCTTTTTTCCTTTTCCGAGGGCGCCCCTCCCCTTCTGCCCAGGCGAATCGAGTGGTCGAGGAAGACTTGGGGCGAGCTGGACCGACCGGGACTATCTGGTCATTCCGTACGAATGACCTCTGTATTGACAGCCCGTCTTGCCTTCCCCACAGAGACCGCAACCGGGCTGGGACATGCTGAAGGACTGCCGACGATACTGGCTGGGTGGTTGATGGACGATGGATCAGTGGGGTTCCATCACCACGGGGCCTGCCACATCCAAAGCTTCAACCCCTGTTTCCGCCCCTGTCGCAACACCAGCTCTCGGGTCCACAAGCCTCCCGGCCATACCATCCTTTCGGTAACGCTTAAAAGGCTGATCACGGAGGGGACGGATACGTAATGCGTCGTCGCATGGCAATTGGGGCCGACGGAGCTCTTACGAAGACGGGGACGTCAGGACGGAGAGGTGAGGAGGTTGGGTCGCTTCGACGGATGGCGGAGCAACGCGCGGCTTACACGCGCGGGTAGAAGCCGCAGACGGCGTATGGATGAGCGAACAGAAGCCGCAGACGAGCCCAAGGTCGTAACACTGGGGCCGTGGCTCGACTTTCAGCGCCCGAGGTTTCGCACGGGGATCCTGACGGCACTGCGGACGTGTAGCAGAGCAATAAACTGCTAAAGGACAAGGATAGAACTTGGTGCCATCAGACGCTTGGCAAGAACGGCTGCAATCCGTGGCAAAGCCAAAGGGGCGCGCGTATGCGAGTCAGGCGAGGGAGGCCACCAAGGAAACAAACCAAACACTGGTGATGGCTGGTGATGGCTGGACGGAGCGACAACTTGTCATCACTTGCGGGACACTCGACCATCAACGATGGACCGACAGCCGGCCGAGGGCCAAGAGAGCTGAAGAAGTATGCTGCCACCGATCGATGCATCGGCACGTCCGAATCGTAATCCCGAAGGGTACAGTGCTGCAGCGAAAGTACCTTGCTCACGTACGTGCTCGGATGCAGAGAGAATGAATGGCGCGCCAATACGGGCTTACATCGCCTTCCACGTCGACGGGCGCGGTGGCTGGGACTCGGGTACGAAACTGTCGCTTTGATTTGTTTGTGCTTGCCGGACTCACGATGGCATTTTGCCAGCCTATTTGCTTTTCACGTCCAGCGCAACGACGGCTCGGTATGCAGATTGCCCCTGGTCGTCGACGCCCGCTGTCTGCTAAACCGCTTCTGCGCAAAATAAATAAAAATACATATCACTAGTGGACGTCCACCAGCAGTCTCCTCTCTTTGTGCACGTCAGCAGGGTCGTCGACGGCCAACCCAACAATGCTGTTGCGGGCGCCCGTTGGACCTCGGCCCCTGGCGTGCAGTCGAGACCAATGCAAGGGCTTGCCAGGCACTCAAACAAGTCGGCCGGTCACAGATGGCCCCATTCATGCCTGCCTTACATACCACAAATAACGACAAGGACGATCCCAAGCTCGTGGCGGCCCATCAAGGCACGTACCGGGGCCGACAGGGAGGTTGCTGTGCGCCTCCTTGCACCCCCCAGTCCGAAAGGAGCTTCCCAGCAGCCTCATCACATCACCACCGCTCCACTCCCACGCGGCGCACCTGGGTGCAATGAGGCATCGGAGGTCCCTGGTCCCCCACTGCCCCGAGGGCCCAGCGGCGGTGGGTACCGCCCATGACTTCCGGATGGCACCCGACTGAGGTTTTAGGTGGGCTCGGGCGTGCGAGCGTGCGCGTGTGGCCACCACCACCACCACATCCCGCGCATCGCAAGTACCTGCCTCCCTTACACGACAGCCTGCGCTCGCATGCGCACCTTCGTACTTCGCGCAGACGAGAGCGCAGCGTTACTCCGTACATGCCGCAGACGTGCTTTCGGGGCGGGGAGGGGAGCGTGGACGGGGACCACTGCAGGTGAGATTGCGGTCAGCCTCTCGAGCCCTTTGTTGCATGTATGTAAGTCGTCCTCACGTACGAAAGGGAATGGGGCCGGGTACTTTCATGAGTCGACAAAGAGAGAGCCACCCATCCACCGTAGGCTTGTCGCGCGGCGCGGGCGGGCGCCGACACACGGGCTCTCGCTTTGGCACAGGCCTCGCCAGTCGCACCGCCAATGCGTGTGCGTCTTCTGCCGGGACGCACGCTCGTTCGCTCGCTCGCCGATCGCGTGGACGGACAGCGTGCAAGGTGAGCGAGCCTGCATCTTACGCCGGCGAGAGCGGATGGATGGCGTCGATGCTGCTGTAACCATGCCGACCCAACCTCGCTCAGCTGCCGCTGACCCAAGAGCTGCGCGGCTCCGCGGTGGATGGACACATGGGGCGAGGCGCTCGTACCGGTACTCCCGCCCATTCCGCTGCGCAGCGCTCGGCTGGCGGTGGTGGGGGGGGCCAGCGCGGGCTTCCGTTGCGTTGCGCGGTGGCTGCAGCGGGCTCCTCCACTGCACCACTGTCGGAGGCGCCCCGTGGCTGCTGGCATAGCCACCTGGGCGCTAGAGGTAGGGTGCTCGTAAGAGATTGCAGCGAGCCCACCGCCAAGTAGGGTACGGGTACGTACCCGGCACCTGCGGCGTCCAAAACGGAGGTGACCCGACTGTGCGTGCGTGCGCAGCCTCATCAGTGCGTCAGGCGTCGGCCATGCCACAGCGCTCCTTGGGCCAAGCCGTGGCGGCTGCCACCGCGCTAACACCTTACCCATCCCAAAGGACCATGAGTCCCATGCCAATGGCGCGCCCCCATGTCACTCGACCTGCACGATGCGGCCTGTCCAGAGTAAGTCAATGTCCCTGGAAAGTCCCTCCTTTCCCCCTAGCCTGCCGCCGCCTGTCTTCTGTGCCCTTCCTCGCCTCCCTCGGCGGACGGGTACTTCTGCTACGGCTCTTATTACCTTGCCCTCCCTCCTCCTCTCCTCTCCTCCTTCCCTCGCTCGCTTGGATCTTGTCTCTCCCTCCGCTCTCCTTGCTCTCTTTTACATCTTTCCTCTCTCTTCTTGTTTCCTTTGACTGTTGATATTCGGCCCTTGAACGCTCCTTGCCTGTGTGGCCCCGTACACGCTCCTTGCCAAGTCCAACAGCCAGACCGCCTCAAGACGAGCGCCCACGCAACTTGACCTGACCTCGATTTTCTTGCGTGCCTTGTTTCCTGGGCTGTTGTCATTTGCATGCGGGTCGCCTCAAAGGCCGATAGCAACCGTCCAACCTGTACATACGCCCTTCTCCTTGCGGCCAGGCGAGAACAAACTCGGCCGAGGACACTTGCGACAAACGACGTTGACATCCGTTCGTTTGCTGTTCCCGAATCCTTGCGCACCGGATTAAACATGTAAGCAAGGCAAATCACATTGTGCGCTTTCTTGGATGCTCGGTCGGTTGTCTGTACTCGTACTCGGGCAGCCACCTGTGCGCGCATGGCTCTCCCCTGAAAACCCGGCATCGTGCCTCGTGACTTGCAACCTCGTCACATTCGACACGTGTGCCAAACCGCCCGCACGCTCAGTCCCGTTGCTAACAGCTCGTCTCTTGTAGCCGCTATAGCCACCTGGACAAGGCATCCTTGGCCTTCAAGCAGGTACCGACCGCCGAGCAGGAGAAACCGAACGAGAAACGTCCAACGCAAGCCTTCACCGCTTCTTGAACCCTTCACCAGGCGGCCCCGGGGCCAAACCGACTTGGCACCATGGAGGAAGGCTATGGCGGAGGACCCGTCGAGAGGTTCGGCAGAGGACCCGTCGAGAGATCACGTCGGAACCTGTCGACTTCTGCCCCCGTACCCCAGGGCGAAGGCGACGCGATAAAGGACACGGATGTCCAGATGCAGCAGCCACCGCAGGCTGAGCCCGAGGATAGCAACACCGCACAGCCGTCTCAGGAGTCGCCGCGCCGGTGCGAGGCTGCCGTGCGGGAACCGTCCCCCGCCGCTGCCGCCGTTTTCTCTCGGGACGCCGCGAGCGCCTCAGCCTCACCTCCGTGCACTTCCACCGCCGGACCGTGCGGAAGCAGAAAATGCCGCCGCCACTCAGCTGTCCAGGCCTGGCCGTTAGAGCCTCCCGTAACGCGGTCTACTCTAAGCGAGCTTGACGTCTCCAAAATCATCCACAACCCGAAGCTGCGGCACGACATCAACTTCGACCCCGAGCTGCACTTCAGGCCGAATCTGGACGGAGACAAGGGCCGCAAGAAGCAAGACAGGGCAAACCACTTCTGGAGGACTCTGAGGGAAGAGCTGTCTCTGTTTCTCACCGACCGCCCAGCCTTCTATTCGAAGCATGGAGAGGGGAACGACTGGACGCTACCTGCGCTGCTCAAAGCCGTGAAGGAGATTATTCAAACTTTGGTTCCTCAGCGAGACCGCCAGTTCCTGGACGAGGGGTTGAACGTCGAGTTGCTAATGCAACAGTTTCACAAGAACATTGCGGACCTGGAGAAACTAGCGCTGTGGCTAGCCCAAGTGCTTAAATCTCACTGCGCCCCAATGCGTGACGATTGGGTCGACACGATGTATGCGCAGCTAAGCAGCGGCAACCGGAACTCTAATCTGGACGAGCTTGTGACCGGCATGCGCAGCCTCCTCAGCGTGCTGGAGGCCATGAAGCTCGACGTCGCGAATCACCAAATAAGATGCCTGCGGCCCGTCCTGATCGAAGACACGACGCACTTCGAGCAAAAGTTCTTCCTGCGCAAAATTCAGTCTCGAAAGGTCGACATTCGAGGTGCGCAGCAGTGGTACAGGGACGCCGACCGAAGGTACTCGGCGAGCATGGGCAACACGTCGCAAACGTTCGGAGACATGGGCGTCTTCTTCGAGGCCATGACCCGACTCGTCCTCCCATCGACGGCCGAGAAGCGTATACCGAGCACCTTCCTCTTTGACGAGGAGCGCATTATGAAGCTGAGGTCCGACATGCTGGATGTTATCAATCTGGATGTCTGCATGCGCATGTACAAGGACCTGGAGAACGTGGGCCAGCTTAACTCGAAGGTCCTGGGGGCCAGCCGCGCTTTGGACGAAGGGACTATCAACAGGTGTTTGTCCCCGAGCGGCGACTTCAACTTCAACACACCTCCCTCTTGCTCTCGCCCATCCAGTCTCGTCTTCAGCTCGGCCGGCTCTGGATCCTCGTCACCTAGGTCCTCCGTGGCCTTCCCCTCCTATGTTGCCCCCGAAAACGGCGAAGCCAAGGCGAAGGCTCAAAACCTGTACAATTCTCTCGTCGCTCTGCTGCAGTCGGCAACGCCCACGTCGCGACCTTATGCTCGCTGGCAGGAGATTGCGCCGTCCATGGCTCTCCAGATATTTCGCTTCACCCACGCACCCGCGGAGATGCTTGCCACCTTTGAGGAGAGGCTGATCGAAAACGTCTGCAAAGCCAATACGGAGCTGTATCTGCAGGTCGAGAGGACATTCCATGGCCGTCTGATGGCGGAGCTGGGCAACCGAGTCCGTGAGTTCAGGCCATTGTCAGGAGTGTCCCTTTTCTCGGTGGCTACCGGCAACCGTATCCAAAACAGCAGCGGCATTGTCCACTCTGGACGGGACAGGGAAATGGACGCGTCACTGCGCCAAGAGGAGGGCGGTATTGAAGACATGGCCACGCGTCTGGCTCATCTCGGTGTCTTGCACTGGCGAGTGTGGTCTCATTTGGTCTACTTGGGCGACCCCAACGACATGTCTTTGGACGGGCCGTCCTGCCAGATCTGAGCCGACCTCCGCCACGCCGCGGCTCGTCGATGGCCAGCCTAAAGCCTAACATGCTTCGTCTTCACGCGATCGAGACTGAGATCTCGATAGCACACCACTTTTACACCCACAATTACCCACACGGGTGAATCACAACACCTTAATCTCGGCATCCGCTCTTATTTCCCCGACCCTTGACGCTCGCGGATCTGAGGGAAGAGTGACCGCCACACTGTTCAACGGACCTTTTCCCAACCACACTGATTTGCAACTATCGGATTTATCGCAATTGGAGTTTTAGAGAACTAGACTTGGGTGATACGGACAGGAAAGTGGGAACCCTGCTACTAGGCGTTTGCATCTGGGCAGCCTCTTTGTCGGCTCCTGGTTTCTTTTGCACCTGCGTCTTGTCTGCGACGCCATTATTATTTCTCGTTTGTCAAAGCTGCATGTCACCCCCTGAACCGGTTCTTGCTTTTTATTTTCTTTATTTTTGCAGACAATGGCGTTTTTTTGGCGACAATGGCACGAGCGAGACATGCGGCTCTACGCTGCCTAATACAGGGGCCGGCACCCGGCGGAGAGCAGCTTTGGTGCTGCGGTATACTTAACTTGTAAGATTGAGAGAGGTGGGAGAACAGGATGATATCGGCTCTGGCCCAGGTCGACGCCAACTGCTGCGTGAACACTGGCGAACTCCGCATAGGTAGTCAGGAATGCTTAAGACAAGATGCTCTGGTCTTCAATTATGCTCCGAGGTGGCTGCGGCCGACTCTGTGTAGTGCACATTTAAGCGTCATTGAGCCAGGGAACTCGTGGGTAGTTTGCCATGCTGCTCTATACATGGTACTGTGTCCTAGCCAACATGATGCCCTGGCCTGGTTAGTTCATAGATGGACTGGGCGGGCGAAGTGAGTGAGGATGCGATGAGCCCGGGAACATGATGAACTGAAAGAGAATCATGCTTTCGAGTTGACACGTTCGTCTGGCGCGCTATTAATAAATGGAGCTGTCGTCGGATGTTCCCGCCCCACTAGCCGAACAATGGAACATGTGAAGTTCTTAGTAACAGGCACAGACTGCGGGTGGTGGCGCAACAACTTACACATGCAAGCCATTCGCTCGTGCGCTTGTAGTTCCACGCGGCGCAGGGTCCTCGTACCTGCGTCATCCTGACGCCGGGACACTCCCAATTCTGCGGCTCCGGAGGAGCCATACAAAGTATAAAGCCAGGCATATGTATATATGCTTGCCTCTCCTCTGGCTAGTTATGCGCCGTTCCTCTCCCGGCGGGGCCAAGGCCACTGAAGTTGATGATCTGTTCACATGTCGACGGTCTCTTTGTCTAAGTAAGGAGGCGTCACGGAGATGGGAGGGGTGGCGTACGGAGTACCAGGCCGTGACGGCGCATCCGGGCATGCCGGCATGTGTGGGCCACGTCAGGAGGAGAAACTCGGGAAGGGGGGGTTGAATTGGGTTCGGTTGGCTTACACGGTTAAAGGGGCGATGGCGATGGATGTTTCGGGGCCGGAGACGGGCGGGACTTCGTACGAGACGAACACGCCATTTTGGGGTGAATGGCATTCATTACATGACCAGCCATTCTGAGTGCACCACGGAAGAGCATCACTTGTAAACCAGCCCGTGAATGCGTATGTGTTGCCTTGGCGTTGAGGTTATCGTGATCGAGAAGCCGCCCCGCCCCGCCCCGCCGGGTCGGACGGACGGACGGACGGACGGACGGCCGATGCCGGGCTCATCAAAGTAGGCTATGCTGCTAAGCTGCTGCTACGTTCTTCGCATCAAGCTACCGAGAGGCTCTTGGCTTGCATCGCCATCAGGGTAGCCACGTAATCAGTTGAGTCGGGAACGACCATCGACCGTGGCTCAGCTCCGGCACGAAGCCAAGTTTCTACACGGACGTTCCACGACTTCCCTGCCATCAACAAATGGAAGCCTACTGGCGCCAATTGGGAGCAGGAGATGGATCATACACGGTGCCGAGGCCAGGGCAAGGTTTTCTAAGTCTCCGAGGAGCAAAGTAAATATAGATAGCGTGGGGATAAGGCCATATGACAGGCATCGCGACAAGGTTCCACGGGAGGGCGTCGCGAAGGGCAAAGTTCATCAAACAAAACAAAAATTCGTTGTCAAGAACTGACTACCTATGCAACTCTTGAGGCTTTCCAGCCAAGGGTGCGGGGTGGCCCATGTAATACAATTCATCCAAGAACAACCGCCTTCCATGCTCGCCTTGCCAAGCACCTTCTGCTTACCCGCGTCTCTTCTATGTGTTCCCCTGTGCCGTGTACACGCCCGTCCAATCCAACCGTATGCATTCAAAAAAAAAAAGGGGGCAACTCCGAGAAGCCAACAGAAAAGGATCACTTTTCCCTCAAGTATTCATCCAAACGCTGTGAGTAAAACACAGAACCGAAAAGGGCATCCTGTAGAGTAAGAGTTGTGTGATGTGGCCGTGGCATGTAAGAGTATGGATGTGACCAAAACACGGCTGATATCCCCAAGTAGATATACAAGAAAAAAAAGACTCGCACGTCGTGAGCGTGCGGCCGAAAACGACCGGCGAATTGCGGTGAAGCGACAGACGCCTTTGTCGCGCGAAAAGGTGCCCTATCGTGGACTCAATGGGCTCTTGCCGGGCCCCTGGCTTCGCTTCAGCCGGTTGAGCTCCTCTTCCAGCCGGCGGCACCTTGTACGCTCCTCCTGAAATGGCTGTTAGCACTTCTGCCTCCTCTTCACCCGCTCCGGAAAATATACGCACCCTGAGGTCCTCCTGGAACTTCTTCCGCTCTTCCCTCATTGTTGCCCTGAACTGCTCGCTCAGCATTGACGCCCCAGCTCCCGGCCTTGCACCGTTGCCAGGCCCAGGTGCAGCCTTGAGTCTCTCGCCATCGAGTTCCTCCTGCAGCTTGGACATCCTCTCACTCGACTTCTGCACCTCGGCGTCGAGCGCAGCCTTGGCGGAGAGAGTCTCGTCCAGCTTGGTCTCGAGCTCAGCCTTTTCGCGTTCTGATCCGATCATCTCCTTGGTGATTCCCTCCAACTCCTGAACCGTCTCGGCGAGCTCCTTCTTCAGTTTCTCGACCTGGTTCTGTAGCTTCTGCACTTCGGCGCCGTTCTTGAGCGCCGCCACGTCTGCCGCGCGTTCTGCCCGGGACCCATATGCCCCGTCAAGCTCCGCTCGGGCAATCGTGACCTCGGTCTTGAGCTCGGCCAGAGTCATGTTCAGCAGCTCCAGCTCGTCTTCCTTGACCTTCATGGCTTTGCTGTGTCCCGCCAGTGCTGCCGTCTTCTCCTCCAGCTCTTGTCGCAAGCTTTGGGCCGTCTTTTCGGCAGCGTCTTTCTGTTCCGTCAAGGAGGCGATCTGTGAGTCCATATCGGCCGCCTTCTGTCCCGCACCCTTACTCTGTGCTTCCGCTGTTGCCAGGTTGGTTTCGACGTTTCTCAGCTTTGCTTCGAGAGCTTCAATCCTGGCATTACGCTGCTGGATCTCCGCCTGAGCCGATTCGACAGCTCCATTGTCGCCTCTCGCCTTCTCGAGATCCTGTAGCGCATCCGAGAGCATGGCTTGGGCATCCGTGGCGTCCTTTTCGGCTCTCGCTAGCAACTGGCGAGACTGCTCGAGCTCCTCTTGCTTCTGACTCAGCTCCTCATCTTTCTCCGCGTCTGACTTGTTATTCAGCTCCCGCTGCTGCTTGATCTGCCTCTTGAGAACGTATTTATGATCCCTGAGGGTCGATGCTTGGGAATGCAGCCATTGTACTCTTGACGAGAATGAGGCGAGGGAGTAGGGCTCCGTAGGGTCGAACTCTTCGTCGTCGGATGCCTCGTCTTCATCTGGGACACCCTTTTCCACTCGAGCTCTCCGACGCTCCTCCTTGCGTTTCCTCGCGTCGACGAGTCCCTTCTGGATGCTGTCCCACAAACCTGTGAGCACAGGCCCCGTTTCGGCGTCCTGGCCTCCTCTCGACAGCGCTCTTCCCAATTGTGTGTCGGCCAGACGAAGCAAACCCTCGAGGTATGCGAGTTGTCCCGGTACGTCGATATCCGTCGGGATGGGCGTTGGAGTGTAGTGCGGATCGGACGACATGAGCAAGTCTCTCACTTGAAGGTTCAAGGACTCGAGGCGTTCTCCGATATCTCGTCCTCCGGGTACGAACGACTCCTGCTCGGCTTGAACGGCTACTAGACCGCTTTCCAGGTATTCGATCTGGCTCTTGAGAAGCGCGGCCGGCTTGAGGTCCTGCCTCCCAGCCATGGGGGGCTCCAGGTACTCGCCGTTGACTTCGGGATTGAACCTGACAATCGTCTCACGTAGTGACCGATTCAGGCCCTCGAGCTTATTGATGAACATGTCCATCTGGCCGCGAAGCTGCATATTCTCCTCCCGCACACGGTCCATCTCGCCGCGAAGCTGGTTCTGCTCGCGGATTGGCGACTTCATGGGTATCTCGATGGCGTTCTTCTTGGGCAGTCCCCTTGCCTGAATTCCGTCGAAAGAATCGAGCTGGTAGATGCTCGGGTCTTCAAAGTAGTCCTCGTCGGCGCCTTGCTCAAGGCTGTCCCTGCTCTGGGAAAAGGTATATAAGCTCTCTGGACTACCAGGGATGCCATTCACGAGCTGTCCGTTCGGCAGACGGGCCTTTTTCTGGGACGCCCTGTGGGTAAGCTGGAGGATGCCGGCCGTGTGTTCGAGCAGCCGCCTTTGAGGCACCATCAGCCGCTTTTCTTGGTTGAAAAGTTCCGCGGCAAGCTCCTGGCACTTGCGCTCGCAAGCTTCCCTTTCTCGCTCGGCCTCGAGCAGATTAGGGTCGCCAGGATCGTATAGCTTCGTCATGGACACTGCCGCATCCCGATACTTTGATTGGATGGCAAGATTCGTCCTCGTCGACTCCACCCGCTGGCTGAGGACTTGTGACTGCTTCTTCATCTCGTCCACCTCCTCCTGAGTCAGAATATCAAAGCTCTTGCTGTCGGAGAGTGCCGTCTCGGTGAGCAGGTGGATTTGAATCGGGTCCTTGAGGTCAACTCGCGCCGTCCTTGGCGCTTGGCCGGAGGAGGCCTTGGGACAGGTTAGCAGTGGAAGCAAAGAGGTCGAGAGACGCCTGGCTCTATGGCCGATCGATGGCAGATACGCACCGGGTTGTATGGCAGCGCATCTCTGTCAACGCCGTTCGGTGCGGTTCTCCTGTTGGGATTGGGACTTGAGGCAGGCTGCGACAGGCCGTAAGCGCCATAGTCGTATCCCGCCCTCGCCTTGGGATAGCCATCCATGTCGGGCGAACGTATCCGAGCCCTGGAGTCACACGGCTGTTGTCGAGGGCCTTACCCGTAGACAAGGCGCGAAAGAAACGTCGGGCGTCGCTCAGCTCGCCATGCGAAGGCAGAGTGGTGCGAAGCTATGGACTGGTAGGGTAGCGAAAGTCGGTTGGTTCCGCCGTGCATCCGCTGCCAGGCGTCGCAAGTGTCCGCCCTGGACGGCGGCTCGAACGAGGGTGCGTATCTGCGAAAACGAGTGTTGGGAGGTCAGCTGTGCCGGATGGGAAGCCTGTAGGAGTAAAAGGAGAGTGTCGCGACAGAGCCGGCGGGTTGGCCGCGGGACGCATGAGGTGCATCACACAGCGCCTGATCACGGCGCCTGATTAGGAGGGAGGGGACGGGGGGGCTGCGGCCTTGGGAAAAAGGAGGCACCACAGGCAAAAGCTGGCAGTTGGCGGGTCCTGGCCCAGCTAGCTGCGGCTGATAGTGGCCCACGGGTTCCCTCTGGGCGAAGCTAGGCGCAGAGGCGACCAGTAGCGTCGCTGTTCCTGGCGGGAACTTAGTGGCCCCCCAGGCGCTGAGATGCCCCAGAGTGCCTTGCCGCCCGTCCGCTCAGCGCTAGGCTCTACTGGGTTCTCTGCTGCCAGCTACGAATCCCGCAGCTGCCGAATGTTCCGTTCATAAGGTATGGAAGTTAAGGCACGACTACTCCCTACAGGACGACTGGGCTTCTCGCGATGTCGCCTTTTGCTATCATGCTTCATGTTCGAGGTAATTCCACTACCTGTACACATTGTAACGGTATGACTGTCTCACACGATCCTCTGATTCCATCGCGCCCCAGGCCTAATTTGCCAGTCAACTGCGCAATCCTGGCCCCACGGGAAGAAAAATTAACTGCTTTGGTGATGCAGCCCGAGCCAATTTCCCGGCATCCACGCAGCGCCGGGATTAGTCTGCTACGGGGGCATAAACGGGGCCGTTCGCGGCGGTGGGCGGCATAGCCGAAGCCACATGGCATCACGGCAGTTCATCTCATCACCGCCTCGCCGGGTCGCAAGCGTCGTCGATCAGTCGAGGTTCAGACGAACGCTGCGCCAGCATCGACGGCTCATGGGGGAGGCCGTACCCGCAGGCATGCGTTCTGCAGTATCTATCCACTTCCGCTGGCATACACATCCACCGCAGCATAACATCAAACTTTAATGTGACGCGAACGCCAGCGGGTACAACGCGACCCGGACAATGCGCCTCGACAGGTGTATTACTCGTAGCTGCGGCATCCACGCCATGCCACTACAGCGCTTCGCGGAACTGGTCCACGATCTGCTGGCCCATGGTTCGCCTTCTGTCCGCGTGGTGGCCTTCCGCCGGCCTCTGGGCTCCCGTGGAAGCGGCCGTCGCCGCATCTTCTCCCTCCAGCCTCCGGCGCAGGCCCTCGAACTCGGCGCCGCGCCTCTGCGCGCTCAACCCCACCATCCAGGCGGGCAGCCGCCACGCGACGAGGGCCGCCGGCAGCACGCCGCCCCTCCACGCGTGTCCCACCAGCCAGCCCACGGCGGCGCCGAGGACGGACCCAGGCCACTGCAGCAGTGCCAGGTGGAAGGCGAGGAGGTACTGGTACGACTTGTCCGACAGAGTCAGCCCAGAAAAGGGCTCGCTGGTGGGCGGAGCCTGTGACGTGGCCACCCGGTACTTGTACGTGTGCGGAACGACGGCGTAGAACTGCGCGAGGACGGCGAAGACGAGGGGGGTCGGGCCCGCGGGCATGTAGTTGAAGAGTCCCGCAGAGAGCGGCCGAAGTACGGCCAGGATGAGGGGCGGGATGACGGCGGTGAAGAGCGACGAGACAATGAGGAACGACTGAGGAGGACGCAAGGTCAGCGTCGTCTCGCATTTGCATGAAGCTTGGCAGATGGTTGGGACTCACAGCGTACTTCCGCGGACCCCACATGCGCTCGACGACCCTGAGGTTGTACAGCGACATTGACGCAAACAGCACCTCGGCCGAGTTGGTATAACACAGCTGGTACGCCAGCAGCCTCCAGAACTGCCGGTAGCGCCAGAGGTGGGTGTCGATGTGGATGTAGAAGTAATGCTTGACGTCGAGCATGCTGGCGGCAATGGACACGGACACGAGGCCCAGGACCACCAGCCGGGTCACGGGCGCGTTGGTGAAGGTCATGATGGGTTCGCAAGCTCGACGGTATCTCGGCTGTAGCTACAGCTTCATGCTGCGGGAGACGATGGGCGTTGCTCCGAGGACTCCCTCCCGCTCGGAGGCGTCGCGGTTCGCGCGCGGGGTCCTTGGTCGCACCGAAAGCCGTCAGCAAGATGCCCCCAAGAGCAGTTCGTCGGTGTGCGGGGAGAGCTCCGGGCAAGGCGGAATGCTGGCCCAGGCAATTGGCGTGGCAGATGCGACGATGTCGCTGAGCAGCTTCCTGGCGGCGTCCGGTGCATGTGGCATGATGACGAGCGTCACGTGCACGGACCCGCCTGGGGATTCTACGAAGTATATACGAGCTCCGATGGCCATCTCATCTCATTCGAGGCTGCCGACCTCACCGATTAGGGCCGCCGCGTGTGGTTGGGAATAAACAATTCGACTGCATAACGCCTGGGCCTTGGAGCAATAGGCAGATTGGGTGTTGCCCCCTGCGTGCTTTGGACCGCTGACGATGTTGAACGGAGCTGCAGCTCAGGCTCTACCTTAGCTACTTCGACAAGCGATGGCAAAACCAGCACGACGACTCGCAGAAATAATACCTTATCTTACTGGATGGCGAGCTGCAGGCACAGGAACCGCTGGGAACTTTAAGGATGCGCCGCCCTCTTGCTGGCTTTTGCTTTCCAAAGCCGATGCTGCATCACGGGATGTACCTTGTTGTAGTTAAACGGGCCACCCCACCAAAAAGGGTCTCGCGCCAACCCCATCTTGCCCATCCTCGCAGCTCCCATCCTCGCTCCGTCCTCCGTGCCCGAGACTCCACTCTTGACGACGCAGTTCTGCGACCGACGACTACCGACATCAGCCTGTCTTTTCTTGCCTGCTGCATTCGTATCCTTTCTCATTGTCCTTTTCCTACTTAAGTATACATATTGTCTGCCCTAGTTGCGCGTCCTTGGCCTCCGGTGCGCCGTTCGCCACCTCGCTCTCGCCCTACCTCGCAAGCGCGCCCAGGAATATCCGTTCCATCCGTTCATCTAGTTGTACTCAATTAAGGCTGCAGCCACCAGTCGGGGATCCAACACCACCTCGTCATTTCCATCTCCCGGCCTGCAGAACGACCAACAGTCTTCCTCTCTGGACTTGTACTCAGCCATCACCGCCTGATCACGAGCCTCTCAAAGTTATGCCTTTGTCAAATGTGGGGTCCCTCGTCCTCCACCAAGTCGTCTTCCTCACACACCTCGTCTACATCAACCTCGCCTTCTCCCATGCGGAGCCCAGCGTGCTGGTCATTCTCTACTTCGTCTCCAAGCTGCTGGCCCGCCGGCCTGAGGATCTCGATCCGGCGGTATGGCCCCCTATCGCTCCCAAGTGGTAGCGAGGCCCGGTTCCAGCGCCGCCTCGCCTGGCCGCCAATATGAGTCTTCGGTCTAGCGAGATCGAGCAGCTCGACTACTTTCTGTCACCTTTTCCAGCCAAATGTCTCCAATGGGCCCCTTTCCGAGCCCAATTCGGGTTCCGGTCGTTCGGTAGTCTTCTGGCACACGTCCGCCGTTGCGGCTGCGTCTCCAGGCTGTTCAATACCGCATCCGGTGCCTGAAACGTGGAGGCAGGACGGAAATAATATCCTGAATGGCAAGGTGGCCATTAAGATACGTCTTTTTACGAACGGATCTGCCTCATACCCCGCAACGCGCTTCGAGTCAACAGCGTCGGATCCTAGCGTCCTGGATATCGTCCCCCTTCCACGCTGATTGCGTGTTGGTTACACTCTCTTCTACTTGCAGCTCGAGCGCTCAACCAAGTTCGCGAAGCGTCCTGACGCAGCAGGTTTTATTACTCACCATCTTCTTCGACTTCTTCTGTCCCCGGAACGCCAAATTCCTTCCCTTCTGACGAAGCATGGTATGTGAAAACTCCTTCCGTCGGGTCGCTGATCATCGCTGACACCTCTTATATAGACCATTGTCATGGAAGTCGCAAGCAAAATCTTGAGAAGCAATGACGTCCGACTTTTATGGCATTGTCACGAATGCGGGACTCAATATCGTAGGGATTGGCGCTCATTACCACGGCTTGCGGTCTTGCAGCGACGAATCCGCTTTCATTCAGGTACAAGGCCCAGGCGGTGAAACGCCGACCCCTCCCGCCTTTCATTCAACCTCTCTCGCCGCTTGGCCATACACTTCTCATATCAAGGCAACGAAATTGGCGCCACTTGGACCCTGATTACCCAACGGCCGCGATTCGGGAAGTTTGGTCAGAAATAGCCTGGAACTTGCGACTCCATAATTGAAGTTTCTTTATGATAAGCTGATGCCGAGGCTTTGCTCTAAAATCGTATGAATAAAAAGTATCAGTACCTCCAAGGTTTAATGGTGGTCGGTAATCCAACGCTATATCGCGACCAGCCCGCTTCTGGCGTCGCGATCGCCGGCGTTCTCAACATCGTTTATAGTGCAACAACCAACCTCCTTCTCGTCTTGATGCTTGGGAATCTTCGAAACAAAGTGGTTTCAATCATGATAAACAGACAGACAGAATAATCCAAGCATGCCATATGCTTTAGTGCGCCCATTTTGTGTACATCTACCCTGAGCGCGCACCCTTCTGGAGAAATAAAGAGTCGGGTGACGTGAGAGACGACGGAACTTTGGTGGGTAAACTCAGGCCGAGCGCCCTGCAAACGAAGTCGTCGAGGCTATTTCTTCGAGCGTTTGCGAGCTCCGGCTTTCCTTGGCGTCGGTGTCGTTGATGCTTCTGATCAGAGCTTTGCCTTGGGCGGTTCCTGCTCTGCGGTGGCGTCGAGGTTGAGTGTAACTTCGCCCGTCTTTTCGCCGTTGCCGAAGAAGATGACTTGAACCGTCAGGTCGTCCCTGGGACACGCTAGTCAGTAGCAGGAACACAAGACTGTGCGTGGATAGTCGAGGGGGGGGAGGTCAGCTTACCGGTATCTCCTTGAAAAGGGAGACGGGAGAGTGAGGAGAGCACGCACTTGCTCGTCGTTGGTGCCGCCGAGCGCGTTGCGTACCAGGTGCGTCGCGACATTCTTGTCCTTGACCGTGAAACGATCCTTTGCCTCCGGGTTGATTCCCCATTGCTGTAAGCGTATAGGAGTCCTCTGGCCGTCCTGCCCTTCGCCCTTGGTCTGCTCGACGGGGAGCGGCTTATTCTGCGACCCGAAGATCTTGGCCCATGCATTCTCGAACTGCGAGCCGGAGGACCCGGCGGTCTGAGTCTCGATCCACTGGCCCACGAGGCCCACGACCTCGTCGTTAGTCAACATCTCCCACAGGCCGTCTGTCGCAAGAACGAGGAAGTCTCCCTTTTGCGGCTCAATTTTTGTGGTGGTGATGATGGGCTCCGCCGTCACGTAAGGAGGCGTCTTGAGCAGCGGGGACGGGCTGCGGCCGAAGAAGTTGTCACGCAACCTGCCCGCGACTTCGCGACTCCACTTGTACACGGCGTCGCCAAAGGCGCGGCTCGGCTCCAAGCCTCCCAGCACGCGGCCGTTGCGGAC
The DNA here is from genome assembly GCA_024341135.1 of Tolypocladium album. Taxonomy (NCBI): domain Eukaryota; kingdom Fungi; phylum Ascomycota; class Sordariomycetes; order Hypocreales; family Ophiocordycipitaceae; genus Tolypocladium; species Tolypocladium album. The sequence continues at coordinate 57,264 of JALHCF010000047.1, forward strand.
GACGTTGTCTTCTCCGGGGTGTTCCTTGCGCATGCGCGCGGCCTCGCTCGGGTTGCCGCCCGTCTGGTCCTCTGACAGCGCAGTCGCGGTCCACTTACCGGACGTCGATCGGCGCCCGAGGACAGCGCGCGAGTCGCCTGTGCAGGCGACCCGGAGGAGTTTGCTCCTGCTATCGTAGAACGAGAGCAAGGCGCAAGATCCGGAGAGGGCCGGCTGTAGCAACTCGGCGGCGACGGCCTTGGAGCTGGCCTTGAAGACCTTCTCGACGCTCTTGTGCACAATCTCATGGTCGAGGCGGTTGAAGCCCGTCTTGATGGCCAAATCGATAGCCTCCGGAGCCGGCGGGTGGCTCTTGGCTGCTTTGTAGGTGTCGTTGAGTTCCCTGGCGACATAGCTGATCAGGCTTTCGCGAAGCGTCGCAGACGTAGTCCAACCACTAGAAGTGTAATCAGCGCCATGGGACGGCTGCATTCTCATAGCTGCACACTTACGAGTGGCCATCAAACACGCCCCAAAACATCCAGTCACTTCCGTCAGAGCCTGAGGTTCGGCTGGGGACCTCGACAATCTTCTCGGCGTGGTCGTCCTCGATAGGATCGTTGCTGGGAAGCTGAACCAGGTCATATCGCGTGACACCCTCGCCACGGTTCACGGAGAAGGACTGCTCCAAGCGCCGGAGCTTCTGCGTCGCCTGCTCAGGCGTCAACATCTCGACAATCCTACGTCCGTCGCCGCTCGTCGACTTGGAGATGGGTCCTTCGCCCACGATGGTCCCCTGCCTGATCTCGTCGGCGCCGACTACCAGGACAGTGCGCGTGGGCAAGGCATCCCCGGCGGACGTCGCAGCTGCCTGGGTGGAAGTGAAGCTCCGCGAGACGGCCTGACCGCCCGGGACGCTGGTTGAGTTGAACGAGTACCAGGCGCCGTATCCGACGACGAGGCTGGAGACGAGCGCGGCGGGCAGGCGGCGAAAGTACATGGAGGACCTCAGCGGCTCATGGGCGCTGGGCTGCTGGCGCTGGGCGTGGTGGCTCGCAGCGGAGAAGAGGGCGCGGTGGGAGGCCCGTGGGGAGTTGCGGGATAGACTGCGGACGGCGTTGAGGTACGTCGATGTCGTCCGGAACGCTCTGAGGGCCGCGCGATGCATCGGGACGGATGGAGACTTGCGGCCGACTCTGGACGGCTGCGCGACGCTGGTGGCCCCGCAACTTCTGCGACGGCGGCACGATGACGACGGCGACTGCTGCGGACTGAGCTTGCGAAGGGGATCCGCGGGGATGAGACGGAGCAGAGCGCCGGCCGTTGCTTGTGACGTTCGTCCCGTGGATGGTGAAGGCGGAGGGTCGAAGGTGGAGAGCGGAGTTAGCCGTTACCTGTAGGTGATGGCACCATGCGGTTAGTGCGCCTAGCTGGGGAGCGATTAGTTGCCTGGCTCTGTTTGCCGCGCAACAGGGTGCCATCAATACCGTTTTCACGTACCGTACCCAGATAACAAGCGACGCTTCGTGCCTTATTGCCTCTTCCTCGGTTTCATTTGGCCAGGCGCTCGTGAGCTCCCGTCCTGTGCATCGCTGCAGAGGGCATAATACGTTAATGTTGCAATCCAGCGGGCACTTAGACACCGCTCTTGCGCACCGAGGTTTCGCCGCCTACGACTACCTACTCGTAGGCCTACTTGTATGTACCTCATTACTCGTGGTCCACTATTCACTGTTAGTCTATTACCCCAGACTTCAGTGACTCCAGTCCTCTGTCCTCACATCACATCACATGCCAATCCCCCATCCGTCGACTTACATACCACCATCGACTTGAGTCCGCCACAACACCGCTCGCCTTGACGTCTCTCCAGTGATATATTAAACACATCACTCTGTGCATCACTTCGATTGATGCAATAGTCTCCGTCGTCTGGCCAATGGCGCAACAAGCAGCCCAGCCCGCCTCCGGCGCGGACCGCATCCGCTCACTCGCAGACGACGACTCCATATTCCAGGCCTTTGATGCCTACCCCTGGACCAAGGACAAAGCATTCCTGGTGCGCTTCTCCGTCCCGATCCCCTCACTTGCGTACGCCCCTCGCTCACGCGTCACCCAGTCCGGCCTCTCGGCAATCTTGGGCGGAGCCAACTCACAGAATCATCAAGGCTCGCCGGCCGACATGGCCACCCACGCCCGCATCTTCTACTACGCCCAGCGAATAGGTGTGCAGATCGACTTCGCCAGGTATCAAGCCTGGCTCGCCCAACGGCCAGACCACCACCCTCCCCAAGTCGTCCCAGACGAGTACCTCTCCCCCGGCAGCGAGGCGGACGCCACGGACGAACCCGCGGCCCCCATTCTCCCGTGGCAGCAGGCTGCACCCAGAGCAGAGCTCTTTGTCGACCGCAGCGCCGCCTCTCAGTCCTCCCCCGGCGCCGCCGGCGAGCCTAATTACCCCATGGCCTTTGCTGAGATGCTTAAGCTGCTGCAGGAAGGCAAGCCTATCCCCGGCATCAGGCAAATTCCGAACACCATCGCCAGAGACCCGGTAAGTGTCCTCGACCCCTCCTGTGCAGCTCTGGACTCCTCGTGCTTATGAGTGTCTGCAGTCGGTCAAGCCAGTCGGCTCGCGTTCTGCTCCAAAAAAGCCGTGGGAGAGGGACACGGTGCCTGCTCGTCCCGAGATGGATTTGCCTAAATCGCTTGACGCTGAATTCCCACCGCTCGATTCTGAGGCTCCAGAAGCGACTACCGAGGCCGTCCCTTCATGAATGCGGAGCATTGCGTTGAATTGCGCATGGTGTTTAATTACGGCAGTTGCATCGGCGTTGGAGTGTCTTCCCCAAAGTACAAATTGCGGCAGCCTGACTTCAAGATCGAAGAGGCCACGGAATATTAGAAAAGGCGTTCATCTCAACGCCACCGGCACAGGCCCAATAAAAGAACTCTCCTGTATTAATGTGCTGCGAGGCTACCTAGCACATTTGCTTTTCCTTCGTGTTCTGTTCTCGCCGCAAACTTGTTAAGTGTAAAGCAACATACAATCATCCGCACTGAAACACCGTACAGCCGCTTCGGCTCCTGTTTAAAAGCATTTGTAAAAGTTGGCCTGGCAAACAAGCCGTGGCACGCTCGATTCTTAGTTTGACGACACCGAAGTCTCAGCTGTCGAGGCTCCAGCGGCCTGCACGGCACGTGCTGGCCCATTATCCATGGAATGGAAGCAAGCTTCCCTCGCAATTAACAGCTGCAGGCTCCTCCATATTGCAAAATCCATAACCATGATGTGTCCAATGCACCCAGGCAGGCAGTAGCCAGCCGAGCGTAGGATGACGTGTGATTTGTAAATTACCTGCGCGGGGAAATGTTCCTAAGAAGAAGTCGACAAATTCTTGTTCAGTCCGTCATTTTTGGGGTGATAAACGAGAGGCAAAATCAGCTGTAGGAGTCGACGAAATGCACGTTGGCCACCGGTGCCTTGGCTGAGGCCCCAGGCGATACATCGTTGGCACCATTTGCCGTCGCCGAATCGATGGATGCCAGCTCTGTCTCAACGATAAGTGCCTCCAAAGCGCGGTCCTGGGCCCATGCGGCCTCCTATGCCCGGTCCAACGCCGGGGCCAGGGCGCGTGGTTACAGCGTGGTTGGTGCAGAGCATCCCGACTCGTGAGCCAAACTTGGATCCTCGGAGGGAGACCATGTGCTTCCGAATGTGAGCTGCGACCATCTCACGATGCTGCGGTGTCGCATTATTGAGAATCCACTGGACAAGATAGTTGCCGTACTGGTCACTCGCAATGTCAATCAAGGGGATTCGGGTTCGGTCTCGGCGGCCTTCGCACACTCGATCCAGGTATCTGCCTAGGAAATCTCCACCGCCAATTTTGAGGCACTTCTCGACAACTTTCGAAGCGAACTGATCAGTGCTGTACTCTGCAGCATACCGAATGACGTGGTCGACGGCCCGACTTCGATCAGGAGGAGCGCCATGCTCGCAAATGTGTTGGATGCACCAGTTTCCGAACTGGCCATGCGCTACAATATCAATGTTGGCAAGCACCTCCTCAATGCAAGGGCGCTGCAAAGAGAAACGTCAGCATTCCGGCTCGGGGGGGAAGGACGAGGCCGACGTCTCACCTTATCTTCCTCCAGGCAATTCTCAAAAATGTTCTGAACCACCAGGCTGCCAGTTTCGCCCAGAGCAACCTCGTGCCACATGCCCCTGAGCGCCTCATTGACATACTTCATGATCTGAGGAGGTGACTCGGTCCAGCGGAGTTCGAAAAGTTTTTGCCACACGTGGCACGCGTACCTATGGATGACCGTCTCTGGTATACGCCGGAGAAGCTCGTGAACCATGATGGCTTTGTAGTCTTCAGGCACAGAGTCAAATGCCTTCTGGACCACATGGCATCCGAAGGGATCCATAGAAAGGTTCAGAGTGTTCCCACGAATGGCCTCGGCGATTTTGATGACTTGCTCGGGGGTTCCGTGCTCAAAGCAACGCTGGACAAGGAAGTTTCCGAATCGATTGACCATAAGGGGATATGCCTGTGCCACAATGGCTTCGACAATCTCGTACTTTTGTTCCGGGCTTCCCACCTTGAGTTTCTGTTGAAGGAAGATGGAAGCCTGCTGGTCATTGTTGCAAACAATCTTGTCAACAATGTACTTCCAGTTGGCGCTCACATTCTTGTCCAGAAGTCGACGGTAGTTGAGGGGCTCAGTGGCCGGCAGGTATGTTGGCCCTTCTGGCGGCATGACCTACCCACGTCAGAATCGGATATGAGCCAACGCAAAATTCAGTAGCTTACCTCTGTCTTCCATCCAGCTTTCGACGTAAACTCGGAGGCATGCGGAGATAGTGGCGTCCCAATAGGCTGTTGCTGATACGGCGGGTATACGCCCATACCAATGGGGCCAAGCCCCGGGGGTACGCCCATGGTGCTAGAGGGCATTGGACCGGCCATCGAATCAAAGTGGTTGACAGGGCCGTTCACGGCCCCGAAGCCTCCTCCATATTGATTGAGGGTGTTCATTCGGTTATCGTAGCGGTTGCCTCGGCGGGCACCGGAGTGACGCATCAAAAGATCGGGGTCGGTATTCAGGCGCTCAGCCCGGTATCCTTCCAACATAGGGTACGATCCGTTCGTCTCCCCGTATCCTTGATTGGTACCACGTCCCCCAAACCAGTTGGCTGGTGATGGCTCACTCGCAGGACCTTGGAGAGCATTGTTGTTCTGGGGGTTTTTGGGGTTGCCCCATATTCCACGAGTACGATTGAAAGCCGTGGCGGACATGGCGTCACTTGTGTCTGACTGAGCGTCATCTGCGGGGATCCAAGTAGTTTCTCGAGAAATCGTAGACATGCCGCGCGGCATCCCAAAGGCTTGAACGTCAGGCTCAGGCTTGACAGATCGGGACCTGGCAAGCTCCTGGTCCAGCTTCGAAATGTGGTTCTGAGCCTGGGCAAGCTGCAACTTCAGTCTTAAGACTTCTTCGGCCTCTGGACAAGAATCTTCCAGCGTGGCGCTCGCAGGTCGAGTCGTCGGCGCCGTGGCCAGGAACGCGTCGGTCGCTGGGGTGATCGGCAACGAGTTGCTGGACGATCCATGATCCAAGGTCATGGAATACACGTCGTTTGCTTCCTCACTCGACTTGAGTGCTTCAGTCTGCTTCTTTAGCACAGACTCTTGCTCCGAAAGCCCAGCGAGCAGCTTGTCCATGGGATAGGGGTCACTCGCAGCTGGGGCGTCTTGATTCATCTGGTATCTGGTCAGTGCCAAGCTTCTTGACGATGATGAGTGAGCAAACCCTGGGGCCGGCTTGATTTGCCAGTCTCGATGTAGTCAGTACGTCAACATTCTTTTGCATCGACGTGCTGGAGCCGTTGTCCTGTGTCCAATCTTCGTCAACGAACAAGCAGGCGGGTCAAGTGCATGGGCAACGCCGTGGAGAGAAGGAAGAAGTGGTAGTATTCGTCCGGAAATGAACGCCATATAAGAAAGTGGACTTACACTGTCAATGCCAACACAATGGCCTCGCTCCCCGGCCGACTTCATGCTGTCCTCGTGAAAGAGGGCATTCAGGGCAGGGGCACCGTGCTGAGGAGTCGATCCGCAGGATCCGGGAGTCGACATGACCGAGCGACTGGGTGGGCGAAGGGCGGCTTGACGAAGGTCGGCTTGATGGAAAGGAAAGTGAAATAAGATGATCAAGATTACGCGCCAGAAGGGCCCACCCGATCAAAGACAGTGGTGGTGCGGAACGAACAAGAGAAGAGTGTGGAGGAGGAGAGGAACGCCGTCCGGCGAAGGATGGCTGCGGAAGATGGCCTCGGCAACAGGGAAATGAGGGAAGGAGAAGAACAAATCAACAAAGAGGCAAGAGCCGGCAACTTCCCAGAGACCCAGAGGCATCAACACTGCGGCAAAGAGCCAGAAGGAGGCAAGAATTGCGGTGTGTGCCAAGGGTCTCGCGAAGAGTGCTATGCGGGAAGGTTTAAGTTTTCCAGACGGAATAGCGTTGCGAGGAGGACTGGGCCACTGCCCGCCCAAGCAGGAGCCGTTGCGTGCAAAGCTGCAGGGGAAGCCTGCGGGTGCAAGAGCGCAGCCGAGTCCGACTTTTAGGCGCGCCACTGGAGAGATTCAGCTGGCGGTTCAAACCTGCCAACGCTGGCCGGAGTGGGCATGCGTGAATCATCCCACGCCATGACACTGGCTTCGCCGGCTTCGAGGGGGTGGGCTGGAGGAAGAGCTGCATGCCTGAGCTACACAGCAGATCAGTTGTCAGGCCCTTGAGCCTCGGGCACCTGAGGTCTCGAATACCCACCAACTTATCATGCATGCTCTTCTGTGGCCCCCATGGCTTTCTAGCCAAACGATGCAAGCACAGCTTGCCGCGGACGCTGCCAACGACGTTGCGTTTCCAGAAGTTCCTTCGAGTATAGTTTGCCGTTTCTTGACACAGGGAGTGCGCTGTTAGCGAACAGAACACACACTTGGAAATGCCACGTCGAAGATCAAAGGCCATCACACTTCCAGATGGAGGGTAGGCCGCAGGCATAAGTGCATATTCGACCGTTGGACAAGACACCTTGTGTTGCCTCGCATGGCCGGAACAAAGTTGAAGTGTTTAATGATACAATATATGTACAACGTCTAGCCGGTTACCTCCTAGTCCATGCTGATTCTCTTCCCCCCTCCTGCGCAAGTCGCATCATTGTCGCCGTATATCGAGCGCCTTCGGGGGGCAGTGTCGTGTCATGATTGCCGCAAGCAGCGACGCGGGGCGTCTTCTCAGGTGTCTCGACTCAACGCTTCTTTCCCGGGGTTGTAGCTAAGAGATCCGTTAGCGACGCACTCATCCCCTCGAACCTGCACACAACATACCAGGAGGTCCCTTCTTCTTCTTGGGCGCGCTCTTTCCACGTTGCTTAAGTCTGTATCCCGCGTGTCAGCAGCTTCGTTCCGTCGCAGGTTTTGGTCCGTGGCGTCTTCGTACTCCTCGATGTACTCGAACCGATCCTCCTCGGCCTCGTCCCAAGTCGCAAGGACGGGTCCAAACTCGCGCTTCACATCTTTGATGGTAACCGTCTTCCTCGGGTAGTAGGCGGCGACGGCAGGGCCCTTCAAGCGCTGTCGCAGGACCTTGTTGCCCATGCGCACCGCTTGAGGATTAAACGTCGTCGCGAAGACCTGGCATTGCGCCTGCTGATGGTTAGCCGAAGGCAAAAATCAGTCGCCGGGCATCCAACCTTCATCAAATCCAGGATCCGCGCACGAGGAACGCTCATTTTGGCATCGCCGAAGGAGAATGCGGCTTTGTCGACGTTTTTTGAGACGTCAAATCGAGGTTCGCCAGGATCATGCACCGGGATTCGAAGAGCAGCAGTGATTGGTCAGACCACTAGTAGAGTGGGCGCGCTGGCGCTACGTTTGGTGACGGGCAATGGCGGTCCACTATTGAGGTGTAACCTGCGACAGGTTAGGCTTGCTTCGCACTTCATACCTGTGATGCTTCGAACTCACCCAGAAAATCTTGCATTCACAAGCCTATCTCGATTTTGTGTCATGTCAACCATTTTATAATTGGATACTTCAGTCATCGGTACAGTCTTGGTGCCTCGGAGTCAGGAGTAAGATCTCACTCGTTTCGCCTCATCGCCCTTCACATTCAGAATGGCCAAACGTCCGTCGTCGAGCCTCCTGGCCAACGATGGCCCTCCCCAGAAGAAGCAGCAAACACACAACGCTGCGGAAAGCAGTCTTCAAGAGAATCAGTCTCCTGGGTCTGGAAACCTGACGGGTCATCCGTTTGGTGTCCCGTGGGAGCTTCTTTCCACGCCCTGGACCTCGTCTGAGATTTCCTCTGAACTTCCTCCCCTTCCCGAGGTTCTGGATCCGGAACTGGAGAGCACTGCCTTCACTCACCCTGGAGCTCATCGCGCCGGGGACAGCTACGAGCGTCTGGAATGGCATGGCGATGCCTATCTTGAATTCGCCGCCACCAGGTTAATCGGTGTGACATTTCCGCGAGCTTCCGCCGGCCGCTCTTCTCAATTACGGGAGATGCTTATAAGGAACACCACCTTGGCAAACTACTTCAGGCAATACGACATGGGCTCGCGAGCGAAGCTTCCGGCAGACTTTTCCAAGCGAGAACTGGGTCGAGGCAGATCCGCCGACAAGGATTTGCTTAAGACTCAAGCAGACATGTTTGAGGCTTTCTTCGCTGCAGTAATCCATGCGGATCCCCGAAACGGGTGGACCAACGCTATCTCTTGGATCAAAGCTCTCTGGGGGCAAACCATTCAGGAAGAGGTCCGGAGGAACGAAAAGGCAGTCGGTAAATCGACCCCTACGTTACAAACCTCGCATTCAAATGCAGCAAAGCCGCCACCCGAAAGGAGCGGAGACATCAAAGCGAATAATGCGAGCGAAATGCATCCCAAGGACAAACTAAGAGCCACCATCGGAGCCAAAGGCGTCGCGATCCGCTATGAAGATATCCCCGGAAACAAGATAGACAAAGTGTCTGGACTGCCACTGTTCATCGTCGGAGTGTACCTGGACGGTTGGGGAGAGCAGAATAAGCTCCTCGGCACAGGAACAGATTTGAAGAAGAAAGAGGCAGGGCGGAAAGCAGCGGAAATGGCGTTGGCGAACAAGAAGCTGATGAAGCTATACGAGGCAAACAAGAACAGCTTCAACGAGGCTCTGAAAGCGACAGAGGAGACGGGAGACACTGTCGTGAAATGATGCCAGTCAACCGCTGGCTTCCTCCGGCATCGACCAATGATGCCCCAACATCTAACTCTCAGCACTCCCCGGAATCACCTCTGCCTCTGGATAGCTAGTTGGTCAGTTTTCAGCGGCGAAGCGTTCTGCGCATTTTGTATAACAGATGAGCCTCTTTGAGTCGAAATGATGGAAATCATGTTGGCGCAGGTTATCCGGCCATTGTCGCTATCGCTTCCTTTTGTAGCGGGCGAGTTTGCAAACACTCATTGTTACCGTTCCCGTACTTGGCACTTCTTCGGTTCAAGATACTGGCCCCCTAAGCGTGCAAATCCAGACATGCAGGGGGTTCGTACGGAGTACGGAGTAGACATTGCCACATTACACATGCGGCAGCACGCCGCTGGCCCAAGTGATGCTTCTCGCCCTGCGCTGGCGGACAGTCACTGCGCCAAGGACGTAATTGGGCGCTGGCTGCGCGGCCAAGCGCAGGGTCCTCCTTCACATGCATCTGGGTCAGCACTCCGGATTCCGGAGCGTCTCGCGTGCCCAACATCGAGAGAGCACTCGCCGCAAACATCGTGGACGCGCGACAATGCGTTGAAGAAGCAACAGTCACGAGACGCCGGGAGAGAGAGAGAATTCCTTGACCATGGGATTTCTCGTTGAGAAATGTGCAGGGACTCCTCTTCGGTAGGTATGTACTCCGTACGGAGTAGCTATAGCGAGCTTGTGGGTGGCTTGCCACCCGAGCATATCAGGCTGGCCCAATCAAGGCGCTCCAGTACCCGGATTGGGACACATTTGTTGGAGATGGCGGGGCGGCTTTTGCCTCGGCCACAGCTGCAACGATGCCTGCGTCTGTTTCAGTGGACCGACGGCGAGCAGCTGTCAGGCCCCAGGGGCCTCGGCTCGCCCGCCGGCGCTGTCGTTGACGCTGACGCTGACGCCGACGCCGCCGTTGGCATCGCGCCTCAACACCTCCCGCCGCGCTCGCATCGCAACCCAACTCCCACAGCCAACAAGAGCACCTGGCGAGCGTCGTCATTACGCCTGCGCTGGATCCCGCCTCCGCCAGCTCCTCGCCGGGAATACACGCACCTCGCGTTGGTGTCGGCGCGAACCTCCCTCCCTCCGACGCACGTGCTGCTGCCGAGTCGCGTCGCAACATCCTTGGGATGACGGCGCGATAACATCCTCGCCGAACCTCCTCCTCCTCCTTGCCACACGATTGCCGGTGGCCAGTAATTGCCTTTGAATACACAGTGTGCCGACCTGCTCCCAGCACAATCGCCACTATGGCCGACTCCGTGGGTACGGGTGTTCTCATCGCCAACTTGCATCGCGCGTGTAAATGGAATGCTGACATGGGGGTCATGCACAGATCGAGTCTTCGTCCACGCCCTCAACACCGTCAAGAAGATACCCAAGACCGGCGCGTCGCGGCCGCCGCCGTCCGACCGCCTCCGTCTGTATGGCCTTTACAAGCAGGCCATGGAGGGGGATGTCGATGGCGTCATGGAGCAACCGACGGCCGGGCCGGGCTTGACCGCCGAAGAGCTGCAACGAGAGCGAGACAAATGGGATGCGTGGAACTCCCAAAAGGGTCTGACCCGCACCGAGGCCAAACGAAGATATGTCGAAGCGCTCATCGAGACCATGCACCGCTATGCGACAACATCGTAAGGCTGATCCTCGTCGACAAGCCGAGCTTTGAAGGCAAAAGTACTGACCCGAGACGTGTAGGGACGCAACGGAGCTCGTTACAGAACTGGAATTCGTCTGGAACCAGATCAAGCACAACTCGCCCAGCTCATCCGCCTCGTCTCCCAAAGCCGTCGGCTCCGCGGGGCGGCCGCGCCAGTTCCAACAGCCTATGAGCGGTAGCGACGGCCCCATGAGGATCCTCAGTCCCATGAGCGAGCAAGACGAGGCCGAGTTGATATCTCAGCAGAAGATGGACCTTGAAGACAATGCCGCGGCGGACAGCGGCCGCGCGAGCCGCCTGCAGAAGAAGATGGAGCGCGCCATCACCAAGTTGTCGGCCGAGGTCGCTGCACTGAGAGAGCAGATCACAACGGGGAGGGAATGGAGGTCGAAAAAGGATCGGAGCTTCCCGACTTGGCTGGGCTGGGTGGCTTGGCTCGTCTTGAGGCATCTCGTCATCGACTGCTTCATCCTCGCCTTCGTCCTGCTGTGGATGCGGAGGCGAAAAGACCGACGCCTGGAGGACCTGGTCAGGGCGGCCCTGAAGATTGTCAGAGAGTACGTCAGGAAAGTCGTCCCGTCGAGGTGAAGGGTCAGCCTTGACGTCGAGGCAAAGCCACCCCATCCCACCCGGTTGATCCGCCCGATTGGAACTCGTTGGCGCCCACGGCGCCGTGCCAGGCCCTTGAGCCTGTTCGCCTCGGGACGGATATAACACCTCGAGCCCAAGGACAAAATCGAAGGGTGCAATCCTGCGGCACCGGATTGCACGCCTCGTCTTGTCAATTCCGATGCAGTGGGCCCAGCCATGGTGGCATGTGAGCGCCGCGGCAGGCAACTGGACAGCCAACTTACGTTATTGCAAGCTGCAGACGGCAAATCGTGGGTTGCAAACGGGCTGCTCGAAGGCCCTCAAAGGCTTGTCGAGAGGTTGACTTGACGAAGCCAGCGTGCCTTTTCGTCATGCGTAATATGTTGCAGCTACCAATGACGGCATGCTAACGATCTGTCGCTCCAAGTGCGAGCATGTATCACCACCACGCAGCTTTGTTACTGTATCTGCCGAGCTTGGAGATAAGAAGGTGCATGTAGGATAAGGTAGACATTCTTAGGACATCAGTGTCACTAAATGATCGGGCACTCTGGCTGCGAAGCTGGTTTGCGAGTCACATCGACCTCACCATTAGCCGTGTGAGGAAGAAAGAAGAAGAAGAAATTAAGCCTTCGCGGTTGAAATTGTCCCATTTGGCGCACGTCGTTGCAACTTTTATGCGATTGCATTGTTCTGGGGTGGATAGGTGGTTGCCATTTGGTTCGTCCGCATCTTGGCTGCAGCCTCGTCACCTCCAACCAACCTCCCAGCTTGCAAACACCACTGGCGACTTGAGCAACCGCGGCGGCACCGCCGCAATCTTCTCGTTACCTTCTCCACACGCCAGAAACCGTCCGCATCGGGTCCATGACTCCTGCAGTGTTCACAGCCCTCTTAGCAGGCTACGGTCAGGCCCCCTCACTTTCTCACCACTGGCCACCACCGTCATGAGTGACCCCCGTGAAGGGCCTGGCCCAGCAGCGCAGCGGCAGCTCAGCGAACGGGATTCCATCCCGCTGCTCCAAACGCTAGCTACCTCAATCTTCGTGCCTATAACCGAGGATTTCACCGCCGGGTCGTTCGTCCCGCCCGCCTCAGCTGTCGCCCGCCTCGAGGCCACGATCGCTTCCCTTGACGCTCACGCCGAGCTCGTGCGCTCCAACATGCGTGATCTCGTGCGCCGCGAGTGCGTCCGCATCCTGCGCGAGCTTGTCGCCGCCGAGGCACGCGTCGACAGCGGCAACGGCAACGGCAATAGGAGTAGCGAGGAGCACCACCCACCGGGCGACTTGGCCGCTATGATCGCCAATATGCAGGCGCCGCACGACCCTGGTAAGGACTACAACAACATCGACATCCCAACGCCGGACTTCTCGCGCATCCAGCCCACTAGCATGCGTGGGGAAGCCACCAGGGACCTCATGGCCTCCGTCTCGCGCGCTCTTAGCGACCTGAGGGGCTACGACGCGCACGTTGCCGGCAAAAGGGCTCTATACAAGCAGGCGCTCAAGCGGGAGGTCGAGAACCAGCAGGCCCAGTAGGACCGGGACCGACGGCCCACTTCTCGCTCCTTGCCGGACTTACAACTACGTCAACCTAAGCCGCCGGAGAAACGACCCTACGTCTTCTGGTAGGGCGTCACACGGAGCATGTCTCCTCTCAGGCACGCTCGCGTCCGTGGACCCGCCCAAAGGACAATATACGCTGGACGAGCTCATTAGCTGCATGGGCAGAGGCCTTGTTCTCCCCTCGAGATGGTCAGACGAACCACACATTGGGTGTACAGCATCAGCTTGGCAAAATTATTTACCCTCGACCGCCGCCTCCAGTTCGACATCTTATATGTACAAAAAACACCTCCGACACCGCCCGCGACATAAGGAAATTCTTCTTCTATTTTGATACAGTCATCAATGCCTTATGCCCCGTACGCAATCTGGCCCATGGGCTTGTCCTCCTCCATGCCCGAAGCCATGAAGTTCGTCCTGGGGTCTCCGGTAGCCTTCGCAGCCGAGCAACGGGCCATCGTTGGTGAGCTGGAGTTCACGAGTTAGCACGAATCACTAAGCAGGTAGTGGGATAGCATGGCGCATACCTCCTAGAGATGACATCTGTGAAATAGAAGTTATCGACGACCTTCTTCAACGGCGACCCGCCAACCTTTGATCCCTTGTTCTGGTCCACGAGCTGGACCTTGCTCAACTGCCGCAGAGCGACGGGCTCAACCACATCGTAGGCCGCCAGAGCAGGGCTGATCTCCACCATGCGATCCCGGACGGCAGCGACATCATCGTACGCCAAAGGAGCTCCCAGGAACTCGCTGGCAGCTCGCAGGATCTTCCAGTCGGTTCGCGCAGCACCAGGCAGGGAGGTGGCAGCACGAGTCATCTGTACCCGTCCTTCGGTATTGATGTACGTACCCGCCTTCTCCGTGTAGGCAGCGCCGGGCAGGATGATGTCGGCGATCTGGGCGCCGCGGTCACCGTGGTGGCCCTGGTAGACCACAAACGCATCCTTGGGGATGTCGGCCTCGTTGAACTCGTCAGCTCCCAGCAGCCAGACGAACTTGGGCTTGGTCTCGGCAACCGCCGTCGAGGGGGTGACAAAGCCGACCTCGAAAGCGCCAGCCCTTGAGGCTTCCCTCTGAAGAACGTTGTAGCCATCCCACTCCTCGGTCACGAAGTTGGCCGCGTTCTTCTCGACGAAAGCGCCAACAGTCTCGTAGAACGCCTTGGCGTCAGCGTGGTCCGTAACGCCTGAGCCCACAATGATCATGGGCTTCTTAGCGGCCTGAAGCTTCTTGCCGAAGGATCCAGCCAGGGCCTTCTTGAGGGCGGCGTGGTCGGTTCCAAGGTGCTCAAACTCGAACGTCGAGTCGAATGTCTCGCCAACAACGCCGATCTCAAGATCGGAGCGGAGCCACTGCTTCCGGATACGGGCGTTCAGAACGGCAGCCTCGTGGCGGGGGTTGCTTCCCACGATCAAGATGCAGTCCGCGTCCTCAATGCCCCAGATCCGAGAGTTGAACAGATAGTTTGATCGGACATCAATACCGTGGGCGAGAGGCTGGCTTCCAGTGGGGGTGTCCAGGGCGAGGTTATCAGAGCCGAGCTTGTTGGCCATATCCTTGGCAACGACCAGAGACTCGACCTCGGTGAGAGCGCCAGCAATGACCTTGAACTCGTTGCCCTGGGGCTTCTTCTGCTCCCAAGCCCTGGCCACCTCGGTAAGCGCCTCCTCCCAGTCCGCCGGCTCAAACTTGCCCTCTCGTCGGACCAGGGGCATGGTGAGTCGCTGAGTCTTCAGGCCGTCGCAGGCGAATCGGGTCTTGTCGTTAATCCACTCCTCGTTCACGTCGTCGTTAAGACGGGGAAGGACGCGCATCACCTCGAGGCCACGCGAATCGACACGAATATTGGAGCCCAGACCATCGAGAACGTCGATCGACTCGGTGTGCTTCAGCTCCCAGGGACGGGCTCGGAAAGCGTAGGGCTTGGACGTGAGGGCTCCGACGGGGCAGAGGTCGATGACGTTACCGGAAAGCTCAGAGTCCAGGTTCTTCTCGAGATAGGTGCCAATCTGCAGGTCGTTGCCACGGCCGGTGGAGCCCAGCTCAGGAGCACCAGCAATGTCGTTGGCGAATCGCACGCACCGCGTGCAGTGGATGCATCGGTTCATGGACGTCTTGATCAGGGGCCCAATGTTCTTGTCCTCCACAGCTCGCTTGCCGCCGATTTCGTGGAACCGGCCTCGGTCGGCACCGTACCGCATGGACTGATCCTGGAGGTCGCACTCGCCACCCTGGTCGCAGATAGGGCAGTCGAGGGGGTGGTTGGCGAGCAGGAACTCCATGACACCCTCGCGAGCCTTGTGCGTAAGCGGCGAGTTCGTCTTGACCACCATGCCGGGCTGCACCGGCCAGGCGCAAGAGGCCACGGGCTTCGGGGCCTTTTCCACCTCGACCAGGCACATACGGCAATTGCCAGCAATCATGAGTTTCCTGCAACTATTGTTAGGGTCGATTCGGTAGGGCAGGGTCTGTAGAAAGTTCGTACTCATGGTAGCAGTATCTAGGGAATTTTAAGTCAGCATCTACTATTAATGGCACGAGCTCCCGCTTTGTCGAGGGCCGTTGACGTACCTAGGGATGGTAACCCCGGCCTTTTCGCACGCCTGGATGAGAGCAGAGCCAGCTGCCTCGGCATCAGCAACAACGTTCGGCAACACCTCCCACAACGCGCGGCATACCTTCAATCGAGACCTTCTTTCCATCTAGCACTGTGTTAGCTCATCTCAGACGCTCAATGGCTGCCATGGAACCGGAGATGCTCACCAACTGTCAATTCGACCTCCGCCTGGCGTCGCGGCGTCGTCGCAAAGGCGCGCGAGGCGTTGGCGGCCCGCCTGCCTGTCCGCCAAGCCGAACGTGCCAGAGACTGTCGGAGCATCGTGTCGCCTTGACGGAGTAAAGGGGATGGGCGATGCAGTTCGCTGCGGCGGAATAAAGGCTCAGTCGTTGCCCTCTGCAGAGAACTGGCTCGTCGGGTGGATGGGGAGCTAGTGCGCCAAACAGCGGATTAATTTACATGCTCGCTGATTGGCCGGCCGCCCCTTGGTGTCTGCCTGAGGCCACCAAAACCCCCCGTACGGCCCAGTATATCCTCACCAGAATTTGCGCGCAGCGACGCTGGCCCTTTTCTTTTCTCTCCATAATTGTACCCGAGCACACTTTATTGTAGGTGAGCTTGAGCAACGCGCCTCTCGTGGGCGCGCTGCTTCAGTCGAGTCTTCCTCTATCTTGTGCTCCAGAGCAAATTTACGCCGATTATGGAAGCATGGGAGAGTAATTGAGCTCGATGAGCGTTGCCTCTTACCGCCGGTCGTAACATTTCACGCTCAATTGGCCCATTTCTCTCAGGGAATTGGTTCGATTGTTCTATCGTGTCTCATAGCAAGTAGCTGGAAGTGATTTATACATGATGACGAGCTACCATACACGGCTCACGAGCTGCAGCTGCACTGCAAGGCTCGCTCAGTTCGCGGCACATCGCCAACCCACCTCTTTTCTTCCTCAGCATCGCCTTTCCATGCAACGCCGTCAAACTCCCTGCCGTCCCAGTTCTCCTCAAAAGGATTGAGCGCCATGAGCATGATGCGATCCAATACGTCACGCTCGCCATCCTTCTCGACGCGGCGGATGACCTCGTCTAGAATCCAGCCTCGGGGAACGAAGTTGGGGTTGACACTCCTCATAGCCTGGGTTCGCTCCTCATCAGAACCATCCTTCCAGTCCTCCGTCGCACGCGCGTGCCACTTCTCCAGCCAAGCGGCGAGCTGTTCCCGAGCTGCTGCATCGCCAACGGAATTCGGTGCGCCTTCCTTGTGGAAAAAGACCGAGGCCTTCTCCTTCCTGGCCGCTGGCGTGGATATATCCCCCAATTTGACGTTGCTGAGTCGGCGGAAGAAGTGGTTGAAATCCAGCTCTAGGGCCTCCATGGTGTCCAGGCCCGAGCTAAACAGCTCATCGAAATCCGACTCTTTGAACTGCCGTAGACCCAGCCGAGCCGTCATTAGCCTCTTGTACTCAGCCAGAAACGTGGCCTTGTATTCCTCGCCCGCTTGAGTGATAAGTCTCTCAGCCCGGGCAATGATGCCGTCTTCCTGCCCCTCTTTGACGCCCTCGGAGACGTAGGTGGGATCGTCGACTTGGGATCCCATGCCCATCAATTCACCGATTGCCTCTCCGAATCTCACGAGATTCCACCAAATGATAGTGGGCTGGTTCTTGTAGCTGTATCGCAGCATGTGGTCGTCGTGGTTTGGGGTATACGCTGGGTCGAAGTTGTCCATGAAGGCAAAAGGGCCAAAGTCTATAGACAGACCAAAGATGGATGTATTATCGGTGTTCTGCCGAGCTTGTCAATCATGCTCCAGGCCAGGGTTCGGCGGGGGAAGGGAGAAAGGGGTAAATGTACCAAGACACCGTTCATGAAGCCGTATGCCTGCCAAGCTGCCACCGTCATGGCATTTCTCCTCACAATCTCTCGGTAAAGGCGTGTGAACCGGTTTTCCGCTACGTCGTCGGGGCCCTCGGTGACCTTGGCCGCGACGCCACTCTTTGGAGCTGGCAATTCGCCCGGCTTTTCTGGATTGTCCAGCCGCCCAGGAAGAGTCTCCCACCCGCCGAAAACATCTTCCGCAATGTACGTCGCAAGCTTCCTGATGAGGTCCCGGTCCGCCCTGGCGCGTAGAATATCAAAGTTTCCAAGCCGCAGCCAAGACTGGGCGAATCGCAAGACGATCGCACCAGGCTCAATGCTCTCTCGTAAAACCTTTGAATGCGGCAGCAGAGTGAGCGACAGAGCGCGGGTTGTTGGGATCTTCAGCGCGTTGAGCGCCTCGGAAACGACGAATTCCCGGATGCTCGATCGGAGGACGGCCTTGCCATCGGCAAATCGGGAGTAGGGCGTCAGCCCGGCGCCCTTTACCTGCAGCTCGTACCGCGTCTGCGATGCCGGATTCGTCGTCTCGAAGAGCGATATGGCCCTCCCGTCACCGAGCTGGCCAGCCCACTGGCCGAATTGGAAGCCCCCGTAGCACTGCGCCCAAGGGTAGCCGCCTTCCAGCTTCTCCTCGTCCCAGCCGTAGAGCTTATTGCCCGCCACGAACTGGCGAAAGTCCTCGGTCTTCTCCTCACCCGGCCGTATGCCCAGGTCGTGCAAAGCCGCAGGGCTCACGGCGAGAAGCTCCGGGTCTTTCTGCTGCTCCGGCCGGACCCAAGTGAACAAGGCGTTGCGCACCTGTCGCGGCGTGATATGGTCTCGAGGGGTTTTATGCGACTCGGCCGGGGTCGCGAAAACGGGATCGGGCGGCAGCAACTGTGTAAAGCGCCATGACTTGGGCAGGTCCTGCAACGATGCACCTTCGTACCGCGCGCGGGCTGTGCTTGTCGAGCGGTTGGCCGCTGCCATGACTGCTGCGGTTCGGGATCGGAATGGTGGATTCGCTCTCCGAAGTGCCGCGCGGTACAGCATCAACGGCGACTGGACGGCGGCTGTCGAGAACCAGAGCCGGTCGATATAGTTCATGGGAAAGAGAGACTAGGCTGGGTGAGCCACATGCATTGTCGAGCAGTCGCTTCGGAATTGATGCTTCGTTCCGCAGATCCCTAGTGGCAACGTTCAAGTAACAACGCGGCCCGAGGCGTTGACATCACCAAGCTCTGACCCCACACTACCTACCCAGGCCAGCGGATCGAGGCCTACCTCCGTCCTTTCCGTCCTTTTCCCTTGGTGTCGAACATGGACGAAATAAGAATTAGAAGTTCGTCATTATGCCTGCATCCGAAGATTTTTTTCTGATCCCTGGCGGGGATCCGAGCTGTCCTTGGCTAATGTGAAGTAGTACAGGGTAGCTATAGCCCTATTGTACATACAAGGAAGGAAGGTGTTGATGCCGTCATCGACGGCGTTTGATTGGGTGCTGGGCAATAAGACAATGACAGACCAGAACACGATCTCAGCTCAAGGCACCAGCACTCACATATTTCGTATTATTAATACGTCTTTGTTAGAAATATATTAGAGGAGCAGGTTCCCTCGCGCTAATTGTGTAAGTGGCGAGTAGCCGGCTGGCAGGCATTGGCGGGGTACGAGTCTAATCCGGAACGAAGGAGTCAATTGCCGTATCCAAGATGCCGCCCTTGACGTCAAGTATTTATTCCACAACCTCGGCAGCATATCCAACTTTTCCATCGACTTGTGGCACACGCAAGCACGCCTCTCTGCAACACCGACACCCAATATGAACTCCATCGGTTCGGCATTTCAACCGGATGCTTCGGGCACTCCGCCCAAGCAAGGCCCCTACCTCCCAACCCTGAAATTGAACGATGGCAATGAGATCCCGCTGGTATGTGGCCAGTTCCTGATGCGCAATGTTTCAGAGAAACGGGACGCGGGTCAACACGATCTTGTCCCTTCTCATATGCTGAACTCACCGGTCACTAATACGCATCTAGGTTGCGTACGGACTCGGAACGGCTCGTGGCAAATGGGGCGATGCGGCGAACGCCCCGCTGGACGAGGAGATTATCGAGCTCACCAAAACGGCTATCCAAGTTGGCTATCGCCATCTAGACGGGGCAGAAGGTAAGCCTTCCATATTTGACGGGCTGTTGCTTCAGTGTCTCACACCGTCCGCAGAATATAGCAACGAAGAGGAGCTGGGCGCGGCCATAAAGGCCTGCAAGGTCCTTCGCGAGCAGCTGTTTGTCACCACCAAGATCAGCGCCACAGTGAAGAAGTCGGCGCAAGAGGCCATTAATCTATCCCTGAAGAAGCTCGGCCTCGATTATGTCGACCTCTACCTCCTACACGGCCCCTGGTTCGCGGACTCTGAGGACGAGTTGCAGCAGAGGTGGGCGGACCTCGAAGCCATCAAGGCCTCGGGGCGTGCCAAGTCCATCGGAGTCTCGAATTTCCTCCAGGAGCACATCGAGATCCTGCTGAAGACGGCCAAGGTCCCGCCTGCCATCAACCAGATAGAATTCCACCCATATCTCCAGCACGATGGGCTGCTCGACTTTTTGCGCCAGAACAACATCGCCGTCTCTTGCTACGCGCCACTCACGCCGCTCACCAGAGCCAAAGGCGGTCCAGTGGACACCATCTGGAAGCAGCTCGCAGAGAAGTATGGGACCTCGGAGTCTGAGATTGGACTGAGATGGTGCATCGACCAAGGGCTGGTTGTCATCACGACCAGCTCGCAGAAGGAACGGCTGGAGCGCTACATTGCCAAGCTGCCCCTGATCAAGCTGACTCCCAAGGAGGTTGCTGACGTATCTGAGTTGGGCAAGCAGAAGCATTATCGGGCATTTTGGACCAAGAAGTTTGACGCTGACGATAGGCGATAGAGGCCAGGTTGCGTTCGGAGGCTTCTAGACGTGGCACTGAGCTGGCAAATGAAATGAAACACAAACAATTCATAGTTGTGGATCACACAGGTGACCTATGTCTTGCTATTCGTGGATCTTGAATACTCAAGTTTGTGAGAAGCCTGTCCTGGTAACGTATCGGCGTTGCTCATCAAAGCTCATCATCATCAGAATCTGTGCCTGGCTCAGCCCCAGCGGCAGCTGCCTTTCCTTTTGCGAAAGGTAAACTTCGTGGCGGGGGAGGCGGCTCCTGCGCTGCCTTTTCCTGAGGTGTCTTTTGCCGCTTACTGCGATTGTTGTCTTGTGTCGAGACACGCGTGGATTGATCGACGATGTCCTCATCATCGGCGGCTGTGGAAGCCGTACCCTCGCTGGTGTTACCTGTGTCTGTGTCTCCTAGTTCTTCTTCTTGTTTGATAGCATCGCCTCGTACAGATCCGTTTTCGTCATCCTCGGGCGCTTCGCCAACATTCGCCGCCCCTGCCTTGCGCTTTGTGGGCCTAGACTGAGTTGATCGCCGGGCCGTCCGGGCTTCTGCTGCTTGAGTCTGTTGAGAAGATTCGGCGTGGTCTCCGTTGACGGAAGACGCGGCGAGGATCTTCTGCTGCTCGCGAATTTTAACCTTCTTTTCATTGAGGAGGTCCCTGAATTTTTGCAGCAAGGACTTCTCGTCGTCCGACTTTGCTTGTACCAGCTCATCCAGCTGCGCTTGCAATTCAGTCACCGCAGCTTCCAAATCATCGACCTTGGTAGTTGAGCTGAGCGCCTCGCCCTTGGTCTTGGCCAATGTATCAAGAGCCGTCTCGCACCACTGGAACAGCTGGATTTCCTCGCTTTGGTCGTAATCCAGTGTAATGGAACCGAGGCGTTGCTATAGCTGTTAGTGACAAGATACCTTGGAATGACCGGAGTGACTGTACCGTGATTCCTTGAACTTGCTTTCGAACGGTTAGTGAGATAGACGAAGCGGTCTGAACGGTAGCCGTCGCGTGAATGCTCTCGACCAACTCCGCGTGAAAGAGAGAAGCTAGGATATCCTCCCACTCCTTCTCCGATACAGAGCTTTTTTTGCTTCGAAAAGAAGCCACTCGGTCATGCCTCACTGCCAATAATCAGCCTCTCCTGCACACATCCGACCAGGGGTTGGCCACTGCAGATTGAAACTCACACACGCAGGCGTAAGGCTCCTCGCCCTCGGTCGCGACTAGCTTGAGATCCAAGGGCTTTCCCCCCGTAGAGTTGACTTGAATCAGCACGCACTTAGACTCATCGTCGCTGCGAGGAAACTTAAGGACGCGCGTTGATGCCATTGCTCGAATTAGGTAACTCAACAAGAGCGAGATAGGCAAGATGTCGGTTCCAGGAAGATGCGGTAGAGCAGCAGAATGACGGTGATTTCATAAATCATAGGAGATCTGTTCTCTTGAAGCGGTCCGTCGTGGTAAATAAGGATGAGTTGGGAATTCGATGACGTGTTGTCGGGACTCGAAGTCTGCTGCGGTTGACGTCAATGCTGGGGCGATATTTGGGAGAGTGAGACACGACGACGCAATTGCACGAGCACACAGAGCGCCAAAGATGGCGTCACCAGACCTGAGCAAGGTAGGGTGTCAGAGCATTAAGGAATAGAGAAAGCGAGAATTTTTGAGAATGGCTTTCGCGTATTTGGCTTGCCGCTCATGTAGTCTTGGAGCTGATGTCCTTTTTCTTGAGAGCATGCGGGAGCGCTAGGCAGCCACAGCTGAGCTTCCAAATCCCTCCAGAGCTCTGCAGGTTCCTTGCAGCGGGCCCCACTGGGTGGCCTGGAATGGCGGCGGGAGCTTGGCGTCATCGCCACCAGCGGTTCAGCACGCCGTACGGAATAAGGAGAGCCTTACATCAACCTACCTGAGTTGCCTACGTAAAGTACGGGTAAGGGGAAAGTCTTCGATAAGGGAATATATCGCGTCGCACAATCGCAGGCGGCCAGTACCAGCACGCGTCGGACATTTAGTGCAGCCGGCCGTGTTGGCTGGGAGCCAGCCAGGGCCAGGCCGTGCCTTTGGCAGGCCCAGCATCAGGTGCTGGAAGCTGCCCGACTGGAACGCTGAGCGTTCAACCACGTTGTCCCTTGTCGCCTCGTCCCAGACACCACGTCTCTCTTTCAAAGGCAGAGAGTCTTGTGGGACGTCTCCTGGAAGCTAGTCGTAGAAACGTCAAGCTACTCGTGCGAGTAATTAGTGACCGACCATCTTCGTCCTTGTAAGTTTACTGAGCTGTGCTTCGTCGCGTCCTCGACGCGTCTGTCCTACGAGCACGAGTAGTTGCGTGTCTGCTACCGCCAATCAGAGACTCGCAGGTGGCTGAGAGCGACGCAAGGTAGAGCAGCGCCGCTTTAGTTTCCAGGCGGACAAAGCAATATAGGCACACTGTCTCGCGTATAACGCTGTCCTGATATACGAGTACTGAGGAACTCGAGGGGCAAGTCTGCTATGTCCTGCTCGCTCGTACGGGGCGCACGGCGGGCTTTGCGCTCTTTGAAGGTGGATTCACTCAATAATACCCCGTGCAATACTTCGGTACTCGCACTCCGAAGTTCATCATCAATGTGCGAGGTACAGACTGCGCTCGGCAACCTCAGCTACCTTACCTATGCACCGTGAAGAGACAAGATACTGGAGCAACGGAGGACAAACTCCTGTATCATGAGCGCCAAGAATTCGGCGACGCCGGACCCCGTACGCAGATTGAGCTGCTGCAAGTTTCGAGTCAGGTCCCGGCTGTATTGCTCGGACAACGAGGAAGAAGATGCACCGTAGGTGTCCGGCGCTCCGTGAACCGTTACAGACTGCCCGTGTTTGATTTGGCAACTGTTCAGTTATCCGCATCGGCCCACCAGGAATGGAGCAACGTGAAGTTGAAGATTGGCGGGACCAGGGGGCCGCAGCATCCTGGTGGGCCACGATGATTTCGCAGAGAAATGACGGCAATTTTAAGTGGTCTGGGCAACGGGAAGGACCCCTAAGATCGAGGAATTCTGGCGGGCGGGAAGCTCGGGAAGCCGATGCGAGTAGGAAGTCAAAGGCATTGAGGCCGGCCGCAAATGCAGGCAATCGTGTACTCATTGACCGACGCAGTGAGTGAGTTCGGGGCGCAACGCTCCATCGAGAGCGTCGCGACGTTCCTGCAGCTGGGGAATCGCCCGCGCGGCCTTACGTGCATAAACGCAAGAGCGGCAGGTGCGCTAGTCCCAAGCCGGGTAGCGTCGATTTGCGGGGAAGGTCCCTGGGCCCTGAGGCAGCCACTGTCCCAGCCTGCTCCGGGCACTGCAGGGCGCTGGGAGGCATTTTAGCGCCGCCTGAGACCCCCACCGCTCGCTGTCCGCTGTCCTCAGGCGCAACTGCGAGCAGTGCCTGCTTGCCAGCCACCACCAGCACTGCGCTTCCGCAGCCCCCAGCCTTTCGTCTTTCCCACACCACCAACGTGCTGGCAGGCCTGATATCCGACCTGCATCGTCGACCTTAAAACTCACAAGCAGACACTCAGTCATCTGGCACTTTCGTCGACGGCCTTTGGCTTGCCTCTCGTGCTGCACCGTCACCGGGCCGTGCTGTCGAACCCCCCCGCCCTGAGACCCTGGACGTCGCACTCGAAACTCGACTCATTCAAACACATCAGCTTGCACGAACTCTCGCTCGCACCGTGAGCCTTGGCCTCTGGCGAATCCTGGCTGCGGTTCATCATCACCCTTGTCTTCGCATCGGTTGCTTCACACATCAAACGTTGGGCGACAAAGGGCGGCAGTTGGCGATTATGAGTCCGCCCAATTGAGCTTTGTCACCTTCCGCGCATCCGGCAACCTCGCTCGCCGAGGGCTGCGTTACCAGACGCATCGCACAGCAGGCGACGTTCCCATCCCGAGGCTTGGATATCATGGACACTTTACGACTTAAGCCACGGCTCCCCGTGGCGGATGAAATCGAAAACTGGGACGATGATGATGACTTTGTAGTTAATGGCGATGAACTGTCTTTTCGAAGCTCCAATACCACCACCACGGCCAGCAACACGCAGGGCCCGTCACGCCGTCGCGACTCCAACTCGTCTCACGTTTCGCTGCGTTCCGACCTCGAGTCCTGGCACGGGGAGGAGAAGCAACTCCATCTCCCCGGAGATGACGAATCGTCAACCATGGACGCTATTGCTGCCGCAGAGCATGCTGGCATTCCCCTGCCCAAAAATGTGCCCTCATCGGCTCTGATGGGAGGAACCATCAAGCGTTTGGGAGGACGGAAAATCCGCAAGATCATCCAAGAGGACTGGGAAAATGATCTAGAGTTACCGGACGCTTCTCAAGGCCTGGCAATAAAACCCAAGAACGAAACCGATTTCCCTGACACGCTGCGTCAAGTCAGCGGCGGTTCTGTGCAAAGCAGCCCGACAAAGCTGACGAAGATCCCTTCTGGAACTTCCACCCATGGCGAGCGCAGAAGCTCGACACAATCCACGGCCAGCGCCTTGTCATCCGCTCTCAACTTGGATAAGTTCAAGGACACGGATGACGACGACTTCTTTGGGGATGGCTGCGACACGATCAAGGTCTCTAGGAGCAGGCCTGCACTGAAACCCGTCTCTTTTATTACACCTCCAACTCCTCGCAAGACCGAAGGCGCGAAGGACGCCGAAGACGACCTTGAAAAGGATCTGGTGCTACCGTCGGATGGAAAACTAAGACTATCGACAAGAAGAGATATCCCAAAGACACCCTCGTCGCAGGCGGAGGAGCTGGATTGGGGGGAGGGCAGTCTTGGCACCAGGTATGGCGGGACTCGACGGGATGGACGATCCAACAGAAGCTCCTCGGCATCAGCAATGAGTCCCAGCGTTTCGAGCTCCATTACCGCCGAGAGCGAGGACGAAACCTTCGACGGCCTTGTTCTGCCACTCGGTCCCGTCAACTTCAAGCAGAGACTTCAGTATCGCAAGAATAGCACCTCTCCAGAGCGGATCCCAGAGGAACCGGAACCTTCTCCCAAGAAACCCATCGCAGCCGAGGAAGACCGGCAAGACTTTTTTGAAGGCCTTGACGTTGGTGATGGCAAGGTCTTCGACTCTGGGAAGCTTACGCTTCATCGCAACATTAAGCTCAAAGAGGTTCAGCCGGCTAGTCCAGCGCGGCCTAAGACTGCTGTGTCTTTGACTTTCACGAACAAAGCTCCTACGCAGACCCGCATACCTCGCCTCAGTCATGAGAGAGCACACTCAACGTCTCTAGAGCCTGTATACGAAAGCGGTGGCTCGATGTTTCCCCAGAGAAACCGCCGGTCTCAGTCGCGTCTCGGCCATTCCTCCCAATCTTCTGTGGTGAGCCTTCCAACTCCCACGACAACTTCCCCAGGTCGGTCCCTGCCCCCAGCAACTCCGCAACGGAGAGAGGTCGGGTCCAGGTCATCGTTCTCCTCTCTACGGACTGAGCCTCCGACCACGAGCGCCCAGCTCCTCAGGCAGAAACGTTCCCTCCCGGTGGTGCGGGGGATGCATACCCCGGCAAAGTCAATATCCAGTCGATCTGATCGTCCCCCATCAAGAACCGACAGCAGTCGCCCACAGCCCGGACTTCGACCCAAGACTCCCGTTGAGCGTCAGCGTGTGACTGTCTCGGAAAGCCCTGTCGCCCAGCCGAGAAGGACGCATCTTCCTTTCTTACCCGCAGGGGCTTCACAGTCGCAGTCTCACCACGTGGCGTCCAAAACGCTGCGCCAGTTTCGTCGGCATGATTCGGACAACGCGATTGATATTCGCCCATTCTCTCGCACCTTTTCGAGATCCGGGATGCGCTCGCCTAGTCCTCATCGATACAAGATTGCGGCTGATACCTGGGAACGATTGAGCAAACCCAAAAACAAAAAGCACTTTGGCGATGGTCATGAGTTGGATGCATTCGACGATTTGCCCACCTCTAGGGAAACCGAAACACGCTTCCTGAGGCAGCCTATGGCGACTGGCCCTAAGACTACGGCGCGAAGCAGGGTGCTTCAGACTGTTCTGCCAGACAGGACAGTCACGCCAGGGCCAACTACTCCATTTACCCCGGCTAAAGTTGCGCAAACACCACATTTTGCTCGCGATACAGCAGCGAGTCGAATTGCCCGTGAGACTGCTCGGGCGCAGCGTGTTCCTAGCAGTGGCCCGCTTGCGCCCGTGACTGCGCAAAGGGAAGCCCAGCTCGCGACCAGGAACAACCTTAGCCTGCAGCCTCCCCTCGTGCCACAGCAAACGATCCGTTCGAAGAAGCGTTCTACACGCCCGCAGCAACTGAAGCCGCATCTCATCGCAAACCTTAATACCGGCAAAGAATCCAAGGGTAGGCTTCTTCCGAGCTTCTTGAATAGACTTCGCACTAACTGTATCCCCAAGTTGTAAACGGTATGTTCTACAACGCAGAGACTTTCTGCTGGGAGGGGAATGAGAATGCCTTGAACGCCTTCGACAATGCTCCAGTTTCAACCCCTTCAACCGTCACTGTCGCGCAAAATCTGGTCAAAGAGAAAGAGGCATCCACTCCTCGCCCAGCTCTTATCACCAATATCAGCGCAACGAAGGGAGTTCAGGTAGTAGGCGGCATGGTCTTTGATCCCGAAAACATGTGTTGGCTAAAGCTTGATCCGCAAAGCAACGCCAAGTCAGAGGCAGGTGATCCGATGGAAGGATTCAACGCCCTCGAGGACGAAGAAGATGTATTCAAGGACATCCCGGACCTTGAGGATAAAGCTACGGCAGAAGAAAGAGGGGATGGACGCACCAGCGACGTCAAGGACGATTGGCTCGTTGGCGAGGAATTCGACGTCGGCCCAGAATTTGTCAGGCGCCAGCGCGAGGAGGAAGACAGATGGCGAAAGAAGTGCGAGAAGTGGGTTGGTCGGGGTGTTCGAGACCGCGAGGTGTGGAGGTGGACGATTCGCGACCTCGTCACCCAGTTTGACGATCTGCCGATGTGAGCACCAGTCGACGACTAACTTTGCCATTCATCCGGCGACTGACCTCTCTGCCTTTGAGGAGAATGCCCGCCGATACTATCCTGACGACTTTTGCGGCATAGCAATGCGGTACACTGTTGTAATATGCATGGAGGAGAGGATTCGACTTTGCTTGGCTTCGGGCGATAGAGAAAAAAAAACAGGGCGGACTGGCTACACGACACGAGGTGCGTGGAGGCACCAGAAAGGTAATGACGAGACGACAACGCACATGATGATTTGATGACCTTTTGTTACTTCTTTGCATGAGAGCAGAGGTAGATCTTTGCTGGTCAGCTTGCATTCACCTTTAGTAGCACCGTGTTTAATCCGATTATGACAAAGTTCGCATTTTTGAGCACCCGATCAACGCCTGGTATCTGTCTACTTGGCCTGCTTCTTCGCGTTCTTCTTATTACTCCTCGGGTCCAGACCTCTCCGGCGCATGGCGTTTCGCCTGCCCTTCTCCATGTACTCCTTGTCCTCGTCGTCGTCCCAGCCGCCGAAATTGTCGTTGGCGGCCTTGCCGTCCTCCTCGTCGACGGCGATTGGCGTCCTGTCGATGACCTCATCGTCGGCAGACCGAGCAGCCTTGTCGCGGGAAGCCGTGGCCTTTGCGGGCGTGGGGCCGATCTTCTTGAACTTGGCGACGTAGAAGCCGTCGACGTTGTACGTGTGCGGGTAGTAGCGGCGGGTGAGCTTGAGGCTGGCGTCGAACTGCTTGCCCATGAAGCTGGTGAAGCCCTCCTTGCCGAAGGCGAGGCCCGTCTCGACGAGGCGGACGTTGGGGCGGCGGCTGAGGGCGTACTGCACCACCTGCTCGTTCTCCTCGACGGTGACGGAGCAGGTCGAGTAGACGATGTAGCCGCCCGTCTTGCTGGCGTGGTTGACCGAGTCGATGGCGGCGAGCAGCAGCTGCTTCTGCGTGTGGGGCAGCTGCATGAAGTCCATGTCCGTCTTGTTGGTCTTGACGCTGGGGTCCTTGGCGATGACGCCGGTGCCGGAGCAGGGGGCGTCGAGGAGGACGCGGTCGAAGCCGCCCATGGGCTTGGGGAACTCGCGGGCGTCGTAGTTGGAGACGATGACGTTGCGGGCGCCGAGGCGGTGGATGTTACCGATGAGACCCTTGGCACGGGCCTTGTTGGGGTCGTTGGCGATGATGATGCCCGTGTTCTTCATCAGGGCAGCCATGTACGTCGTCTTGCCACCGGGGGCGGCGGCCATGTCGAGCACCCGCTCGTTCTCCTGAGGCTCGAGGGCCATGCAGGGGAGGAAGGAGGAGGCAGCCTGCAGGATGTAGTGGCCGGCGAGGTACTCGGGCGTCGCACCGAGGGGCACGTTGCTCTCGAAGACCTGCAGGCCGACCTTGGACCACTTGCCGACGGGCTCGAGGGTGACGCCGCGGTTGATGAGGGCCTGGGCCAGGTCGCGACGGTGCGTGCGCAGGGTGTTGGTCCTGATGACGACGGGTCGGGCCGTCTCGTTGGCCTCGAAGAAGGCGAAGGCTTCCCTGGGGGTGAAGAGGTTGTAGAGCTTCTCGGCCAGGTACTCGGAGTAGCCGTAGTAGGCGCAGATGTCCTTTATCAGCTGCGCCGTGTACTCGGCTCTTGACCGGCCCTCCTCGGCCAGCTTTGAGAAGTCGTCGAGGACTCTGATGTTCTCCGAGATTCTCGTCCGGAGCAGCTGCAGGTCGGGCGCCAGCAGCGCGTTCGCCTTGCCGCCCTCCTCGTCGTCGTCGTCGGACAGGATGTGCGGCTTGTCGCCGTCAATGTTGGTCTTCATGGCGCTCTCGGCCAATTCAGCCGCGTTGGCGGCGGCCTCCTCTGCCATCTTGCGGTCCAGTTTCCTGGAAAGACCGGCAATGTTGGCGGCTGTGAGCTTCTCCTCGGCGTCGGATTCGTCCTCGTCCTCTGAGAAGGTGTGCTTCCCCTGGTCGCCGCCGTCGTCCGAGTCGAAGACGGACGAGTCCGAATCAGAGCCGAGGAAGTCATCGCCGAGGGCCGCGGGGGCGTCATCGCCGTCTGACAGGTCGGCGTTCTCGAGGTCGAACTCGTCATCCAGATCGTCGTCCAGGTCCTCGTCGGAGTCGTCCATTCCCGGCATCACGGTCTTGGTCTTGGGCTTGGACCTGGGATTGGCCGCCTCCTTGGCGGGCTTGGCTCCGTTCGCCTTCTTCGCGGGGGCCTTGCCCGCAGCAGCCTTCTTGCCGGTGTTCTTGGCCTCGGCGGCCTTTGCCGTCCTCCGTCTCTTGTTGTTCTGGGACTCGACGGGGGCGTCGACGGGCAGGCCGGCCTTGCGCTTCAGGCGGGCGAAGTGCTCCTCGGACAGGGGCTCGGGCGGCCCCTGTTTCCTTGCCATGCGACGTCCGGCACCCATGTTGGCTTGAATGGGCAAAAGTGACGGGTGAGGATGCGCGTTCAACTCCCAGCTACGTCTTGCTGCTGGCAGAATCGAGATGCCGCTGGCCCCGCCGAACTTTTTTTTCTTCGACGGCGCTGCGGCAGGGGTCCGATAGCGCCGGCGAAACTTCGTATCGGCGGCGGAGCTGGCTAGCCCAATTAGCGTCACTCAGCAGAGCAGCTGCTGCGCGCCATCGTGGCTTCGCGGGGTGAGCCAGCACTCAGCGACTCATCCCCTTCTCTGTCTCTGTAACACGGCCGCTCAGAGCTTGCTCGAAGCATCTGACTCCATCACCAGCAGCTGGCCTGACCACTTCGGCTCCCCCGCCTCGGTTCTGCCAACGCCACTCTCAACCGCACTCGAGCGCATCGCCCGCCAAACCACCCACCATGGCTGAGACGGTGTTTGCCAGGACCTTTGTCTCTTCGCTCGACTCTCGGGCCATCAGGCTCTCCCCAGATCATGTCGAGGATCCCAAAAAGTTCCCGGCGCGGCCGCCCGTAAGTAGAATCTCGGCATTGGCCACCACCACCCCTGCTCGCGGTTCCATGGGCTGACACCGTCCAAGTACATCCTGCCACGGATGCCCACGGCCATGAGCAAGCCCTCCACGCTCGCCCCCGGACAAGAGCGCAGCGTGTCCGTGACGCTCAAGTCGCTGCGGAACCCGCCTCTCGACATCAAGCTTACGTCGCAATCGCTAAGCACGTCGCTGCTCGACATCAAGAACAAGGTCTCGAGCCAGACGAGAATACCGGTCGACAAGATGAAGATCTTGCACAATAAGAGACCCTTGACGGACAGCAAGATCCTCAAGGACGTTGTGGGTGAAGGGAGTTTGTCTGTTGAATTCTCCGTCATGGTGATTGGGGGAGCGGCTGCCATCCTCCCTGAAGAGAACGCTACCTCAGCGCCGGCCGAACCCACAGGAGACGCTGCCCTGGAAACGGATGCATTCTGGACGGATCTGCAGGGCTTTTTGATGCAACGGTTAAAGGATCAGGCGGCGGCAGAGCAATTGTCCGCCCTGTTCCGCTCCAGTTGGCAGTCGAACCAGTCGAGGCCATGATTACGTGCGAGTGTAGCGAGCTTTATAGGAAAACATGGAGAACATGACATAATTTTATCCACACGCAGCGCGAGTTTTCTAATTCTGGCGTGATGTCGCCGTGACTGAAAAGTTGTCGAGTTTATATCTCCGTCAATGTCCACCGTCGTCTTCCCATCTCTCACCGTCAACATTGCGTTTCCATCGTCGGCTGCTCAGGTCTGGGGCCAAAGAATAGTATGCTCGATTCATGCGCTCCACCAAGACGGCGGAAGACGGCGCTTAACCAGCGAGACCCTTGCTGACGGACTTGAGGATGGTGTCGTACTCGATGTCGTCCGAGTCGTTGGCCTGCAGCTCCGTCGCAATGCCGGTGAGAGAGCGCTTCAGGGCCTCCTTGGAGGAAGCGTAGATCATCTTGGGCTGTTGCAACGGGACGTCAGCTTGGTGGCTCATGAGTGGGGCATGCGCCATTGACGCACCTGGATGCCGGCATCATCAGGAGACCAGGCAATGAAGGTGATCTTGTTTCTGCAACGACGTTAGTTATCACGACGCGAGGTGGCGAGGAAGGCGCTGCGTACCGCACACCCTCTCCGGTGGCCAGGCTGTACTCGAAGTCGTAAACGGCGTACCGGGGACCCTTGCCGACGGTGCCCTGTTTCCCTGTCAGTGCCGCCGTCACAACGCAAATGCACAGGGCGGCGCGCGAACCATCTTGTTCTTGGAAGTGGCGTTGATGAGCTTCTCGCGGAAGGTTTCCCAGTCCTTGTCAGAAGAGGCCTCCTCGACGACAATCTCCTTGTAATCGTCCGACAGCTTGAAAATGACGAACTTGTACTTCTTGGAGAGCTTGAGGTCGTTGAAGGCAGTTATGCACTCCTGGGAAACGGTCGCTCTGGAATCGCGGCAACGTCAGCGCCCAGTCCAATCAACTTGTATCACCGTTGCTAAGGGGCCGCGTGTCTGCGCAGTCTTCAGGGGGGAAGACACGATGGCCCCTTGCCGGCTTCATTATGCGCAAAAGACGAAGAGGGATACGGACCCGGATTGAGACTGATCAATGCAATTAGTTGGCGGCGCCCGTTTATCGTTGGGGTTGGCGACTCACCATGGTTGCGGTCTACGTCAGGAGACGCTTTGTAGGAATGAGGGGTGATGGGCTGAGGTGCTTGTCAGCTATGCGCTACGGGAGGAGACGGAGCGCAATGGTGCAACTATCTTGGAGTGCAAACCAGTTGGTGCAAACATACAGGAAGTCGGAGTGCACTTTTGGGCGGTGTCGGGTCGCAAGGCGAGGATGGGAGGAAAAGTGCCTCTTGTCGGTGATGGAGGGTAGCTGGGATGGCGGAGCTGAGCAGTGTTTAAGCATGGAGGGGAGCCTGGGCGGAGAAAAACACCACATCATCATGGTGGGGTTAGCCGGGAGATAGGTGCACCGCCACGTGACCCTGCCACTGTGCACAGCAGCACATCAAGCAAGGCACCAGCTTAAGAAATCATCGCAGCCTTGCCGAGGCAGCAACACCAGGACGGCTGTGGCATATTTTGAAAAAACTTGACTCTTTTTTAAACACTGTTCTACACCGTCGAGCGCTAGTGTACAAGGATTCCAAAGCTGCCTGAAATCTGCAAGGGGTATGAAGACATGTCGAGAGATTTAGAGAGGAGATTGCAAGGCCGCCTGGTCCATCCGTTATAACACCGAATCCATGCCCAGTGATACTTTTTATACAACGCCTGCGTGCGTCACTCGGCGTCGCCCTCTTACATCATGCCACCCATGCCGCCCATGCCGCCCATGCCACCCATGCCTCCCATGGGAGGGCCGGCAGGCTTGTCTTCGGCAGACTCAACAATGGCAACCTCGGTGGTGCCCAGCAGCGAGGCAACGCCGGACGCGTCGCGGAGACCGGTGCGGACGACCTTGAGAGGGTCAAGAATACCAGCCTCGATCATGTCCACGTACTCGCCCTTGGAGCTGTCGAAGCCTCGGTTGAAGGAGGAGCCGTACTCATCCGTGAGCTTGCCCACGATGACGGAGCCCTCCAGACCGGCGTTCTCAATGATCGTCCGGGCAGGGCGGGTGATGGCGTTCTTGACGATGGTGATGCCCAGCTGCTGGTCGAAGTTGGCGGCCTTGACATCGCCCAGAGCCTGGCTGGAGGCCTTGATGAGGGCGGTACCACCACCGGGCAGGATGCCCTCCTCGACGGCGGCACGGGTAGCGTTGAGAGCGTCAACGAAGCGGTCCTTCTTCTCGCCGACCTCGACCTCGGAGGAGCCGCCGACCTTGATGACGGCGACACCGCCAGACAGCTTAGCCAGACGCTCCTGGAGCTTCTCCTTCTCGTACTCGGAGGTGCTGGGGTCGGCCATGACGCCGCGGATCTGCTCGCATCGCTGGGCGATGGCGTCCTTGCTGCCCTCGCCGTTGAGGATGATGGTGTCCTCCTTGGTGATGGTGATGGAGCCAGTGGAGCCGAAGTGGTCGGCAGTGGCCTTCTCGAGCTTGAGGTCGAGCTCGTCGGTGAAGACAGTGCCCTTGGTCAGGATAGCAAGGTCACCCAGGATGGACTTGCGGTTGTCACCGAAGCCGGGAGCCTTGACAGCGCAGACCTGGAGCTGGCCACGGAGCTTGTTCAGGATGCACACGGCCAGAGCCTCGCCCTCGATGTCCTCGGCGACGATGACCAGAGGTCGGCGCAGCTGAGTGGAGGCCTCAAGAGCGGGGATGATGTCCTGGACAGCCGAGATCTTCTTCTCAGAAAGGAGGATCAGAGGGTTCTCGAACTCGACCTTCTGGGCCTTTGCGTCGGTGATGAAGTAGGGGGAGACAAAGCCGCGGTCGAAGCGCATTCCCTCGGTGACGTCGAGCTCATCATGCAGGGTCTTGCCCTCCTTGACAGTGATGACACCCTCCTTGCCGACCTTCTCCATGGCGTTGGCAATCATCTTACCGACGTGGTGGTCGCCGTTGGCGCTGATAGTGGCAACTTGGGCAATCTCCTCGCTGGTGGTGATGTCGCGCTTGTTCTTCTGCAGGAAGTCGACGACGGCATCCACGGCAGCCTGGATACCGCGGCGCAGGTCCATGGGGTTGCAACCAGCGGCAACGTTCTTAACGGTCTCGGAGAAGATGGCTCGGGCGAGGACGGTGGCGGTAGTGGTACCGTCACCGGCGACCTCGTTGGTCTTGGAGGCCACGTCTTGCAGTAACCGGGCGCCGAGGTTCTCGAACTTGTCCTTCAGGCTGACGGCCCTGGCAACGGTGACACCATCTGGAGGGACGGGAAGTCAGCCAACCCGCGCATCTTTGCGAATGCCAACATGCGACGCTTACCCTTGGTGATCTTGGGAGAGCCGAAGCTGGACTCAATCAGGACATTTCGGCCCTTGGGACCGAGCGTCGTGGCCACGGCCTTGGCCAGCGTCTCGACACCAGCCAGGAGCGCGGCGCGGCCCTCGACACCGAACTTGAGCTCCTACAAACGTGTCAGCGCCGGGCTGCGTGCGATCCACGTGCCAATGACCATCTCACCTTGTGGGCGAACCGCAGCTGCTGGCCGAGACCAGCGCCGGCTCGGTACCGGGATGCCGCGGAGGACAGAGCCGTAGCCCGGGCCCGAGAGCTCAAGGCGCGCTGCATCTTGTGTGATTAAAGGGGTATAAGATAGAAAGTACAAGCGAGCAAGGGCGTCAAGATGGGATCAGGCGTGCTGCAGCTGGGGAGATGCAGCTTCGGCGAGAGTCTGGGGAAAGGCGAGGCGTGGAGAGGAGAGAAATTGCGGAAGAGCTGCGCCTGGAGAAGCTCGGCAGCCCCAAAAAAATTGTTACGGAGATGGTCGGCAAAACATGTCTCCAGGGGGAGCCGCCTTGCCCAATCAGCGCTAGCGCCACCTCCACAGCACCTTTCCACCCTCTTCCAACGGCATCCGTTATGGAACCCCCCCAAAGCTCCCCTGATGGATCCCAGATTGGGCCCGAGCAACGGCCTGGAAAGGCTTCCAGCATGCTGCTATTGTGCTCGTAGCTGTCCGTTTCACGAGTACATACGCTGTACGATGGCCTGTGCACCGAGTAGCCTCGCTCACAGGCGGGATAGAGCCCGAGCTTCGCAGTGAGCTCACGGCTCGTTGCCTACCTCACCTCAAATGGGCACCAGGGGCTGCTGCTTTAATCTAGTCAATTGAGCATCAAAGTATATCTTCCGCAAATGCCTGGCCGATTCCTCCTCGCCAGACCCTTACACAAAAGTCTGCATCCACTGGTTTCGATTTCGAGCAACCCCTCGAGTCAGCCTTGGTCCGCCAACCTTCTCTACTCCACGCGACCGAGCTTCGTAACTTTCCTGATCATAGCCTTGATCTTTTCGCCAACCTTGCGAGCCGGTTTCTTCTCCCGTGTAGCCTCTGCGCCATCTGCAGCCTTGATATCCTCGTCCTCGACCAACCCTTCCTGCTTTACACCAACCTCCGCTGCAGCCACCCATGCTTCTTCCAGATGGCTGTTCTGATGCTCGGCGGCGTCCGAGTCCTTAGCCTCCTGCTGAGTGTTGGGCGTTTCGACACCGGCACTTGGATTGACCAATCCCATGGTGTTGAATTCCTGGAGAAGTGCCTCAAGCTTAGCTTCGCGAGACTCAAGTTCAGATTGCCGCTGGCTGTGAAAGGCCAGTATGTTGTCAAACGCCTCTCTCTGAGCCGCAATGATGAGAGCGGATGAACCCTGATACTCCAGAGCAATGGCGCGGTTCAGAACCTGACCAATGGAGCCAGGGAGGCTGGCAATGATCTGAGAGAGTTGGTTGACGAGGGCTGTTGTCCGGTTGATGTTCTCCGTGGCGGCTTGATTGATTTGAGTGTGAGTCTCGGTCAAGTTGGCCAAGGCTTTGACATGGGCATTCGTTGAAAGGTCGGCATGGCCATGAGCTTCAATCAACCCGGCTAGCGCTCTTACATGGGCGCTGGAAGTGTCTGAATGCTGCCGGAGGTCGCGATAGTGAAGGTCAATTTGACGACTCAGGACGTCGTTCTGCTCACGTAGGTCGTCATTCTCCACCCTAATTGCCTGACGAATGCTACCAAGCGCGTGGACGTTATCCATCAAAGTGTTGGTCATAAGACGAATAGGGCCGAGAGCGTCAGCCACCTGCTGCTCGACTGCGTTTTCTATTCCGTCTCTGATATTGCCAAGCTCAAGCCGAGCTGAGTAGCTGTTGGCGGCCAGCCCAGAAACCTCCTGCTGAACCTTTCTGACGGGACGTCCGGATTTGTTGGCGCCGGCATACGGGCGCCCAGACCCAATGGGAGCCGACATGGATGCCCGCTCTTCATTCTGCCGTTCCTTCATGGCCTGCTCGAAGCCCGGCGTCCAGGCATTGTTTCGCAATCTCGCAGCACCAACCGTCGCTGGCGGAGAGAACGGACCACCGCGGACAGCGTTGACGGACACGGCTGGGCGATTTCCATTGATATCACGAGAAATGGCTTCAACCGGGACATCCTGGGGCGTGTTGAGTCCTCCATTCTCGTGAGGAAGCATCTTCTCAGATGGCTTGCGGTATGGCGAGCCCCCGAAAATGGACTGTGGGAGATTCTTCTCCTCGCCACTCTCTTCAGGCCGGGATGATCCGAGGCGAGACATGCTTTGGAAGTCTTTTTCGTCGCCTGAATTGAGATGGAAGATCTATTTCGCAAGAAAGGGGTGAGCTTTTGAGTGTAGATTGAGTTTTTAAAAGCAGGGAAATTGAATTGCAAAGGGGATTGAGTAACTTTGCGACGAATGCGAGGTTTGGCGTGATGTGAAAGTGAGCCGGCACGGGAGGCTGGGTGTACTCAAGAAGAGGTGAGCAGAAAGATAGCGTCTAGACTTGGCTTACCTGGGCCTGCATCCAGTGCTAGAGATGCATTGTCTGTTCAGCACAATAGGAGTGATATTATATTGCTCTTGACGCTTATTACTGATGACCGTCAATTGTACATTAGACGAGTAGCCTGCACGCACAAGACTTACAGGGATCTCATAATCTTTCTTGAGAGGCATTCTATTTCAGGGAGCTTTGGGAAGCTCAGACTCTTTCATGCCATCCACGATAGAAGGGATGCAGTGTGTATGACAGGATTCTTGTTTGTGGAGGAGCTACACCCCATGTGATGCAGTCTTGCACCCAACACTCTGCCGTTGCTCATCGCCCCAAACATCTTG
This sequence comes from Tolypocladium album, assembly GCA_024341135.1. NCBI lineage: Eukaryota > Fungi > Ascomycota > Sordariomycetes > Hypocreales > Ophiocordycipitaceae > Tolypocladium > Tolypocladium album. Next base: position 94,369 of record JALHCF010000047.1, read on the forward strand.
GAAAAGTTTGCCAGCAGGATTATTATTGCGCACTATTTATGGTGTTTTCTTGTGGGTTTTATGAACGCCAAACGGAGTTTGCCAGTCGTCTTCAGCAGCATGCTGTTTGCCGGTTGCACTGGATGCTAGGCCCACCGAGAGACACTTGACCGTGTACGCTCACTGGCAAACAGCCACCCGCAGAAATTATTTTGATGAAAAGCGGATAGCCGCCTCAAGTTATCAAATGTGACTGCCTGGCTTTTCTACTGTCATCCAGCACACGACGCACGGACACAGCGGCTTCCCCGCAGTCATGATGTTAAGGTTTAACTTGATGTTGATATCGAATGGACGAGATATCTAGTTGAGAACCTAGAAGAACTCTAGAAAGACCACTTAAACCTCCAATGCTGCTACCGCAGTGCCCGAATGTCATATCTTCCATCCGATGACGCAGTTTTCCGAGCCGAGAGTCTGAAGTCAAATCTCGACTTCACCGTCAGAAGCAGGAGGCTCTGTGAGATTCCAAAAATTAGCATGAGACCAGGTTGTAGATGACAAAGCGGGATGTGAAACGTACCAGACAGAACAGAGTCGTCATCATCCTTCTCTTCTTTCTTGACAAGCTTGGTTCCGGCCTTGTGCTCGTCATCACATCCCTCGGTTTTGGCTGCCGCCTTCACCTTTTTCTTGGGAGTAGCAGCAGCCTTTTGGGGGGTCTTGCGCTTCTTGGGAGTCGACTGGGAACTCGGAGTCGCCTCTTCATCCTCAGTAGACTTGTTGGCAGCTTTGGTCCCATTGACGTCATGTGCCTTCAGCAGTCTTTCATAACGCTTCTGACTATTGGACTCCAAATCAGTGAAGGCTTCATTTGTAGGTTTTTGGTAATTGTACTCACGCGGCCGCCTTGGACACAATCTCCAGCTCAGTAGCAACAGCAGCAAAATCCGGCTATGACAGTAAGCGAGGGTGATTGAAAGCATCAGAGGTACGATGAAGACTCACCTTACCGTTCGCAGCGTTCCGAATGCACGAAACCAGGAACTTCACCTGCTCAGAGACATCCTGCTTAGACATGTTGGAGATTGTGATGAATGAGCTAACGAAATTTCAGTATACAGTCCACGTATCGTTGATCAATGCACTGCATAGTTGTGTTGACAGCGTGGCACCAGCACGGGAGTCCATACTTATGCCAAGGGTTGACGAATCTTGAACGTTCGGGAGAAAGTGAGTCTTTCATAGGCAATTCTCGGATTGAACATCAAGGAGAACGGAACGACTTACCCGTGATTCAGATCGGAGATGCTTGAATAATGCGTGAGCAAGTTCAGAAGTCTTGAATGCCAGAGAATGGAGCGACTGCGACGTGGAAAATGACTGCAATTGAGGTGTGAGCGAGGTGAAGGAGAGGGTTGAGGAGTGCAGAGAGGAAAGGGGACCCAGCTGTAATCCACAAAGCAGAGTAGGCAAACGCGTGCACACCTAAGTGCACCAATGCCAAAAGTGCTGCCTGAGGTAAACATCAAGCCCCAGGCACACGGGTTCGTTCAAGTTCAACACTTCACGTGGGCAAATCCCAGATGACACCTGTTGGGATGTTTCACTTGAAGGAAGGCCCCAAAACAAGAAGAAAAAGAAAAAGAAGAAGCAGGAGGAGGAGAAGGAGAAGAAGGAGAAGCACGCGTCAACATCCCAGTTGGCATTAATGGTCATGAGTCAACGTTGTCTCTAAAATTGCATGTCGCCCATATCGACACCTTGAATAGCTAAAGCGAGACTGAATACTCAAGTTAACTCCCCAGTTCCAAAATCTGTCCCTCCAAGTCCAACATGACGGAAATAGCCACGTTCCTCGTCGAATGTCGAAGTTTAGATCTCGACCTCGGTCTCCTCAGGGTCTTCCTTCGCCTCGTCTGTTGCCTGGGCTTCTGGCTTGATGGTTTTCTTGCGCGGCGAGCGGGTCTTTTTGACCTTTCCATCGGCAGCAGGTCCGGTGGCATTGTTTCTGGTCTTGCGTGGAGAGGGAGTGGCAGCAGATCCCTGCTCGCGCCAGCCATGTCGGTGAGACATCTGGCGGAATCGTTCTTTAGCGCATTTGGCGTCCTTCAAACCAACGTCGTTGGCCACTCCGTCCCAATTCGCATCTGGCTTTTGGGTCATGTTGTCGAAGATGGCCTTGATGAAACGAAGCTCGGTGTCGGTCAGGCCTAAGGGAGTGGTTTCTCCATCACCAGCTGCGACCTTCTTGGGAGGCATTGCGATCTGCGATTGAAATCTTAATAAAATTTTGACGAAGCAAACTCAAGATGCTCACCTGAAAATGGGGGAAGTTTGGTTCCGATGACTTTGAAGGAAGATGTGGGCTTGAGGAGTGCAGTTGGAAAGCCCTGAAGGAAGATGATGGTGGTGTGGTTGGCAAGTGTGCGCTTGCAGAGTTGATTCGTTTGCAGAGAATTTGTAACGAGGGGACGTGGGCTTGAGGAGTGCAGTTGGAAAGCACTGGAGGAAGAAGATGAAGGTGCGGTTGGCAAGTGCGCGTTTGCAGAGCTGGCTCGTTTACAAAGTCTTTGTAACAAGGAGATTTGAAAGTGCTGCTGTCGTTTTTCCTAGAACTGACAGGTTAATGGCTCGCACAGGAATCTAAGCCACCGAGATCTCTCACTCACCAACGTAGGTGAAGGAAACTCCGATTGGTGCAAGCCTCTCAGCTGCAGCAACAAGCCGTCAGAGGGACAGTCTCGGTGCATAAAATATCGGAATTGTTGCATGAAAAGTAGATTGAAAGAGAATTGTTTTTGGACTTCTCACTTTTCGTACATCATGCGAGAGATCCTTCAAGACTCGCGTAGATAACGGGGCGCACTGAACCAACACGTTGCGACGTCTCCAAGTTGCCGAGAGTAATCCATGCGTTGAACACTAATGGTCTCTGTAAGACTCCATTTTTACTTCAGTTCCCTTATAGAGCGCACCAGTTTCCGTGAAAAACCACCAGATGAACCTTTGACTAATGTGTTTCTATGCTTCAATTTCCACCGGAGAAAAATCAAAGACCGACTTCCATGGCGCACAGATTCAATCTGCAGTAGCAAGTCACCGTCCGCAGCGGCTGGAGACAGCGACCATCGCAGGCCACACGATTCAGAACGGATCCTCACCGTTGTCGAATGCGTTCATGTCCGCCTCGAACTGGGCAGCTGGGTCCATGGGCTCGGCCTTGACAGTGTCATCGTCATCCGCGTAGTCCAAGTCTTCAGCCGGCTCCTCCTTCTTGACCTTGCTACGACCGCGACCCGCGCTGCCCTTGGCTCCAGCACGACCTCCGTTCTTCTTGACCTTAGGTGAGGCTTCGGCGGCGTTTGAGGCTCCCTTTTTGGCGGGAGAGCGGGTAGAGGAACCACTAGTGTCGGTCGAGATACCAAGCTTTCGTTTGACCTGACCAAAGCGAACCTACGCAGCCGAAGGTGTTGGAATGAGCGTTTTCTACATGAGTCGTGGAGTGTTGGTGTCTTACCTTGGCAACTTCAGCGCTCTTGAAGCCCTGCTCCTTGGCGACGGCGTTCCAATCAATATCGGCCTTGTTCCGAGTATGCTTGACGATAGCGAAGAAGAACATTGCTTCCGAAGCCGTGGGCTCCTTCTTGGGAGTGCTGTTCGACTCTTCAGCCATGACTGCGGATTGGCGCTGGAAAGAGCAAAGCATCAGTACAATTTGAGAAAGTAACCATGAACAAGTTTGGTCAAGTTACTTGGCTGTTGAGATTATTTTCAAAAGTCGGATGGTTCTGGATTGCCTTTTTTTTGGTAGTTGCACCAGTAGAAGGCTGCAGATGTGAGCGAATGAAGGTGCAGTTGCGAGGTTGAAAACGCGGGCTGAGCACGTTGAAAACAAACGCGGCAGCTCTTAACTGAGAACCGTTGCTCAGTCAGCCGCACGAGCTGTACGCGTTGCAAAATGGTTCAGGGTCCTGAACGAAACAGCTGCCGGCAGTTGCTAGGCAAAGATTATTAGAACGCTAGCCTTGCTTGAAATCCGTATGACTTGAATTGCCCATCGACAGTGACCGCAGTGGGAGATGAGACCAAAATGGCACCTGCTCCCTGGCTCAGATTGTTTCCTTCATCCATCCATTGCACATTGTGCATTGTTGACGTCTCATTTACGTCCCCGACAATCACCCAAGATGAGCAAAGATCCAAGGTCGAGTACTTAAATTTCCATTAGAGTCCAAGTTCCGTCCTGCAATCAGGTCAATGGACGGCTTTTGCTGTTGTTTGCGCTCGGGCATATCCCATCTCATCTTCCGCCTCTGCATCCGCACTTCGACAAGTGGTATCGTGGTTCTGTAGCAGATGCCGCACTTCACGGCGCAAAGGCGGGACCCGTGGCAGCAACATCATCAGAAATTCGCAGCAAGTCGGAGAAATAGAGTAAAACTTGAGGCGCAGAGACAGCTGAAATGGAAATTCAGAGCCTTCAGGCGGTTTTTCAGCACAATTGCGAGGAATCAATGCCGCCAGAGCACACCCAACTTACTTTCAAAGGTCCGGCACTTACGATGGGCGCGCGGGGGAATGCAAACGAACCCTGTTTCCAGCCCCGAGTTTGTTTATATATCGAAGCGGGTCAGTGTCTGGTCCGTCAAGCTCTTCGGTCATGTTCCCAGAACGCAACACTGGCGCCATGTGCCTCCATTTCCGAGGTCATTGTTGTCCAATCTTGGACGATGCCGCACCACGTCTTGGCCATATACCGCTTGCTCGGCGTCTGCGCACTTAGCCAATGCCCCACAAACATTGGTTATGGTAAGTCAGAGAGGGAGCCTCTTCGAATATTAGTTGTCGCTGCTTCTACTTAGCTCGCCCTTGTCCCAGGCTACTTCTTCCCTCCAAACCCCCGGGGACCAACTCGAGACCCATCATGCCGTAGTAAATGGATGGCCACAGAAACCTACCAGTCTGTGCCCACTCGTCGGGGTCATACAATGCGTCGTAATGTTCGATGTATTCGGGCTTCATGACGTAGATCCAGCCACTTTCAATCATCCAGCCATCCTCGAATTCACGATGGAATTCATCTTCCGCCTTGACATCCTCACCCCACTCTCTCCTGACCGGCATGTTGAGGATCCGGCCCAATTGTGCAGAGATAGGAGACATACGTCGTCAATCACAATACAGACATTGTATCGCGTCCCGGCGGTGAAGATGTGGCCGAGTTTGGGGTCATCGGCGGTCCGTACATATCTGCACGCATCTCCCGTCACCGGTTGTTGGGCCCAGGTTCTCTCTAATTAGCTCTTCCCCAGCCCGCGGCTGAAAATGGTCTCGGACTTGAGCGGGGCTGGCACCGTCAGACTGCGTCTTATAGTCCATGAACACGAATCGAGGACGCTCGCGCAGACTCTCGGTGATAGTTTTGTACGAACTTCCGTACCCCTGTCTCTAGGTCCTCGCGTATCTTACGCAAGGGTACGGAGTACTAGAATGGAATTCGTCTCTCCGGGGTTAGTGCCTTCAAATCCATTTTTGAGACATCGACAAAACAGGAACTGCATCTCGTTATTGAAGCCCTTCCACGACAATCTCACGGTGGCCCCATGCGGCCTCACGGCCTGTTTACTAACGATTAACTCTTACGGCAAGGATTTAGGCGATGATTTAATTGGCTGGATCTAAGGACCCGTACTCTGCCTAGAAATACGCAGGATAAGCACTCTACACTAGGCATTCTCTTCTTGAATGCCTCATGGCAGCAGTCTCTTAGGCGTGCGAGGATAATACGCCGCGAGGTGGACGCTTGGCAGTGCCAAAAACCAAGCAACCACGCGATCAAGACCAATGCCACCTCCACCATGAGGTGGCACACCGACCTGCTGGAAGGTCGTCACGTACTCCTTGATACCGGCACTTTGCGGGTCGACACCCTTGGCGCGGATACGTCCCTCGAGTTCAACCGGGTCGTGGATTCGTTGACCGCCGGAGAGCACCTCCTGCCCACGGATGAAGAAATCGAAGGCATTTGTAACACGAACACCATCTCCCACCGTAGTACCGGCATCGTCAATCTTGGCATAGAATGGCCGCGCCGTCTCAGGGAACTTGTCAATGACGTAAAAGTCCGTCTTGTACTTGGCACGGACGACTTCGCCAAGGGCCTTCTCTTGGGGGGTGCTCATATCCTCATCGTCCCGTACGTTTGAGAACTCTGGAGGACCTTCCTCTCGTAGAAGCTTTTGTGCCTCGGCGAAGGTTAAGCGGACTTCTTTGCCTGGCTCGGGAAGGAGGAGCGGTTCCGAATGGTAAACGGATCGGACTGTATCAATTTCGTGCGCACATCGCTCTGCATTGGCGGCAAACTCGGTTAGAACATGTACACAAGAGGTCATTCTGAGAGAATCTCGGGAACTACTAGGTGGATGAAAACTGACCTTGAATTCCACGGAAGATGGACAACAGCACACCCTCCAGGATGTCGAGAACCTCGGTGTAGGAATTCTTGATTTCCATTTCAACATCAAGCCCTGTAAACTCGGTCATGTGCCTCGGCGTGTTGGAGTTTTCGGCCCTGAAAACGGGGCCTATGCTGAACACACGCTCCCTGCCTCCTGCAATCTCGAATTGTTTGTAGAATTGGGGCGATTGGGCGAGGAAAGCCTCCTCGCCGAAATATGCGAGTCGAAAGACATTTCCGCCGCCCTCAGACGCTGCGCCGATGAGGCAGGGCGGTTCGAATTCCTTGAAACCGCGGGCTTCGAGGTATGTGCGAAAGAGCCTCTTCACTTCGATACGGATATCCTGTGCCGTGTCAATGAGTATTCAGATCGCTGGCCATCATCAACATCGACGTACCGCAATGGCCTGCTGAACAGGAGCGCGCTTGTGCATGGCAATGTTGTCGAGATGAGTGAGCATGCTTGCGGCTGGCGGCGCCGTAGTCTCGGCAGCGGCCTCGGCAACTTTCCCGGTGTCATCTCCCGCTGGGACACTCTCGTCGCTGAAATTGACGATGGGCTGGCTCGCGCTCCCTATGGTCATGCCAAGCATGGCGGGAGCCGGCGCGAGCACGTAGCACTTCGTGATGTGAAGCTCGAGGCCCGAGACTCGGCAGCTCTTGACGGGTTCGAGAGGCTGCTTCACCTTGGCTTCGACCGCTACGTAGCTCTCATGGTGTATGCTGGTCACCCATTTAACCATACGTCGGCTGACAAGGGGCTCCTCCTCGGAGGCCATGATGACACCCTGGATGTCCCAGTTGCCCCCCTTGCGGAGCTCAACAAAGCCCATCTTGGCACTCTGTATGCGAGACTTTTGAAGCCATGCACGCACGATGACCGTCTTGCCATTGTAGGATTCGTCGAGGGAGCGTATTTCGACTTCTTCAGCGTCCTGACTAAAGGCCGAAGTCGTGGTCTGCCTGTTCCCGTAGTTGTCCTGGGCGGGGTCGTCCTCGAGACTGGCGGCGGCGGCGGCGGCGGCGAGTTCTGCGGCACGCTGGGCCTTCAAGGCCTCCTTCTTGGCCTTAGCCTCGGCCTTCTTCGCGCCCTTCTTTGACGTCGGAGCGGTCGGCTCTTCCATGATGCTGGTGTTTGTCGTAATTGGTGGTTGAAGGCAATTCACAAAGAGTCATAGGGTCGAGGGGTAGTGGAGGGGCAATTGAGGGGCAGGGTGAAAGGATTTTACCGCAGTGGCAGGCGGCGGGGTCATGGCACCTTTTGGAACGTGCCAGCCTGTGGAAACGTCACCTCACAGATGCAAGGTGCCAGGCACGGTGCCTTTTTAGTGCCAAGCAGGTGCCAAATAGTACCATACTAAGAACAGCGACTTAAAAGAAAGAGAACTTTCCAGGTCATGCACCGGGAGAGACGGCATCATGGTGCCGCCTGGGGATATTGCGTACTCGTATCCAGGTATGAGAATCTATAAACGAACGTTTTGTCTTGGGGCCCAGTTTGCGGGAAGGCCTCTGACGGCGAAATGCTAGCCACGGTTCTAGTCGATCGCTAGCTGTAAGCCGCGGGTCTATCGTGCCTCGAAAGTCTCATGAGTCACTCCGATGAGCTTCATCTGTATCCAGCCCCAAATTTCTGGACAGAACGTCTGGGCAGTACTGTTAGCTGGTCGTGGCCCCTCGGGTCGAAGAAGAAGAGCCTTGCAGCACCGCTTAGAATTGTTCTGATAGCTCGCACGCCGCGCAAATGAAGCCCTCTCCCTTTGGCCATGGCCTCGACGCTGCCTCCGACTTTGTCTTATAAGTTAACTCCGAGTTGCGGCGCCCCGTAGTACAACTATGCCACTCCCACGCCCTACGCGGTCATGAACTCGACCTCTGCCTCGCCAGCACGACCAATCTGTACTGCTGAGACCTAGGCTGCTGAAGCAAAGAGTGTATCTACGGAATCCCCATCTTCGAGAACGGCATCGACACCGCCAATTTGTTCACTTCCCCAGGCGAGTCGATTTGTCTTCCCAAGACCAGCCAGCTCGAGATGGGGCCAATATGTGAGTCTATTATTGATGAAGAGCACGCCAAGTTCAGCCAGCTGCTGGCTCAGAATCCTGCTATAAGCGCTGGATGTGGAAACCTCGAGGGTGATTCCTTGGTGGCGGGTGAGCAATCGATGGCTATCGTGTCTTCTCCCTTACCCATGTCCTCTGACGGTTCCCGTCCTCAGCTCGCATCTCGGGACCGTCACCGTCACCGCCCCCGACAGCGCCGTTGTCACCCAGCTCATATCTCGAATAGGAAACTGGGGGAAAAGATTCATGAACGGGTGTCAGTTATGGCGACATATGCAAGCGCGAGCGTTGGGGACCTGGGGGGGTGGAATCCCAGCCTGAGCCAGCCGAACTGCGCATTTCGCTCGGGGCTACAGCTATTGCATCAACAGTGAAACCCCTGATGCGGACTACGGTGAAGGATAACCGACAAAACCGGCGAAACGGAAACAGAAACAGACTAACAACATGATGGAGACCAGGGTGAGTCCGAAAAGCCCAAGACAGCATCCTCCCCCAGGCCGACTCCCACTTCCCCCCAAGGATTCAACGCCAACATCATTCTCCCTCCGCTCGACCACCGCCTCCAACGCTCCAACACCAATATCTGACAACAGACACCAGCTCAGACACAGCCAAGTGCCATTGAGTCCTGCAAGAAGTGGCACATCGTACGCAGTGGCGATGGCTGCTGGGCTATTTTCAACCAGTATGGTGTCGAGCTCGGCGATTTCTACAAGTGGAATCCAGGTGTCGGCTCTGACTGTAAGCCCTTGTGGCTTGATTACGCTGTCTGTGTCGGCATCTAGCCTACGGTATCGACAGTCGAGTTACGGATCATGTTGGGGCACTTCGCTTCTCACAGTATTTGTCACTTTTCGACAAGTTGCCACGAGCATTTCTCCATGGCGACACAGCCCAGTTCGGTTCAGCGGGGTGCTAGATTCATTCGTAGCATAGTATTGCTAAGGCCTGGAGGAGCTTGCTAATGAATAATATACAATTTGGCTGACGGAATTTCTCGTCGTCGCCTTCAACTCCTGCTCAAGGTCATAAAGAAAACGTAATAAAGCGCAAGCCCAGTTGCCGTGCGAGGCAACATTTGCTCGACAATTTTCGTCATTAGGTCATGAAAATAGAAACGTCTACCGTGCGCCATTTTGATACACCAGCTGCCAGTCCTCGCCCTCTCTGGAAACCCGCATCAACGGTGTATCAGAAAAGTTGCGGGTCGTGGAGACTGTCGTTCCAGTCCTGACCGCAGTCTATCAAGGGCTGGGTTGCACCGAGGTCGGGAAAGTCTTGGCTCTGAAAGTCGGAACCGGCACTGAAGTTGCTGAAGTCGTAGGCAGCGTCAAATGCAGAACAGGCTGGGGACTGCGCGGGGTGGCTGAGGAAGTCGGGACCCGGATCTGCACCAGGGATGAGCCCAATTGCAGCATTTTCGACTGCTGCAGGCCGTGCGGACATGTTTTGAGTCATGTCATCGCTGCAAGGTGTGAGAAATCGAGCGCTGAAGTCATCTCGAATGTCGCCCATGTAGGGTGAAGCAAGCGAGGAAGGCGAGTACTACGAGGAATACAGCTTTAGTGATTCTGTAGATTGACAAGCCAGGCGCTCTCAACGTACCTGAGTATAGGATGACGGGCTGACTCCAGACTCTGACTTGATGATGAATTCCTTTTTGGACTGGCTGTTTTTCTTGGATTTTGACACGCGACCTTGTTCGCTGGGACGACTGCGCTTCTGCGGCTCGTGGCCAGTGACGGTTGCTCGGAAGCGCGAGTATCTCATTCTGGCAGCATGTCCATTCGTAATGGGCTGAATCAGGACGGGATCTTGGGCAACTTGATTCCAGTCAATCTGCGGCGCGGTCAGGTTAGAGCACAATCCAACGTCAGCCGTGGGCACTGAAGCACTCACATCCTTGAGGTTCTTTTGCTTCAAGATGGCAAAGAGGAAACGGGCCATGGCGTTGTCGCCATTGTTGGGAGACATGTTGGAGGAGGTGAGGCGAGAGTTGCTAAGAAGGAGGGCGAAACGGAGAAGAAGCGAGATGAAATAGTCGAATTACGAAGATGCCAGCGCAACTCGAGACGGTTCAGCAGTAGCAGAGACAGTTACCGAGAGTGTAGAGGCGAGACCGAGGCAGTCGAGGCGAGCCAGCGTGAAGGTCGGTGTTGAAAGTGTTGGGCTGATGTCACGAGGTCGGTTCGGGGCATGTGGTGAAGATACCGAAGTGGTGTCGATGGGATGAGGGAGACGTAAAGGCAACAAAGGCCTGCGTATGACGGATGTTCGGGGGACAAAGGAGGACCGTCCTGATAGGCAGGACTGGGAGGGCGGCCAGTTTTAAAAAGGCATCGAGGCCAGGCCACAATGCAGGACGAGGCAACGCAGGGATCCAGGCACACGCCTCTCACAGGCGATATCCACATGAACATACGTACTGTACCGCATGGGCATGCAGGCGCTCGAATCGGCATCGCAGTGGCAACCAGGTGTCTGAGATGGCAGCGCCTCAGCCCATGGTTGCCTGGTGCTACACCTCCGGTGCGAGTGCTCGGTGGGGATCCATCTACGAGTACTAAGTTCAGCGGGCGTCCGCGCGCTGAGGGGGGACCAGCTCGCGCGTAAAGTGGCTGCAGCACCGCCCCCGCTGCGCTAATGGGGCCCCACGAGCCCACTAACGACTCCCTGCAGGCCCGCACCCGGTTGGAATGTGTTCCAAGCTGCGATGCGGCAGGGGGCATCACTTCAACGATTGACTGCCATCAGGGGCGACGCTTCTACTGACTTTGGCATCTAGGTATCTCCGGCTGTAAGGCGCTTGTTGCGCCTTGCTGCAGCTGTGCTGTCGTCAGACGCTCCCGAGGGCCGTAGAATCTGCCCGGGAATGCTTCCGTTCATCTTGAAAAGGCCGCGCGCAAAAACGGACGTCGATTGGAAATCGAGCCCGGCAAGCAGGGATACCTACCTTATCCGGTGTGGACCGAAACCGTGTGACTCATGCCCAGGCGCAGAGAAAAGAAAGAAAAGCGGGAGGGTCAGTTGGGTCGCCGGGCCGAGTGTAGCTTCATTCCGCCTGCCCCGGAGGATCCTGCAGGCGCTAGAGCTGGAATCAACGCTCAACCCGCCAGCACGGGCATTACTCTATCTACGTCGCTCCGAATTTGGAGAGATGCTGCGCAATTCTGCCGTGGGATATACTCGTACTCGTACGGCATTTCTAGACTCTGTGCACCTTGTTCTGTGGCCTCGCAGTCGTCGCGCCAACCGGCCAGACTGACCCAGACCCGCGAGCGAATGCGAGATGGAGGGCAGGCATGTTTCTCGCCGAATCTGCCGTCGCCTCATTTCAATACAAGGGCGGATGGCAAGGCGAGGCCCCAGACCGTGTGCGTCGCAGCCGCAGAGCTCCTCACCGATCTTTGCGCTGACGGCGTCATCAAAAGAGGGGGCCTGAGTCGCAACCATCGCCATCCTCAACAATTGCGACGAGCGACCGTTTTGGCCCCAGAAACGCTCCAGAGACGCGGAAAGTCCGTGAAGTGGCAAAGCTAATGCTTTGAAACCATTGCAGATTAAATCGGGCGTGCCCATGGTCACGCAGGGCCGCCAGCGACGCTTCTCGTCGAGGAGGGGATGGGGGGATGCGGTTCGGAAGACGCGACGGGCGCGAACTTTTGCGGGACACTGTGTGACGAGGGTGCCGCCAGGTTGCCACGAACTCACGTGAGCGGAGCAGGTACGTACCTCGCCTCGTATCTGGAGGCCGCGCCCTCCCTTACGTGCAGTACAATCCGCCGACTCTCGTCCAAACCAGGAAGCAAGATGCTTGTGCGATGCGCCTCCCTCGTCATGACTCCGGTTGGCCCGCCGTCTGACAAAGCAGCAAACTGAGCTTGTCCAGCTGACGCCTACCCTCTCTTATGGTCATGGACCGTTACATGCGCCCTTGCAGACAATGTCGGCACTTGCCTTTTGCCTCATCTTGCAGACTACCTTACCTTACCTTTCCTTACCCCAGCTTTAATTCCCTCGAACTGTGACCCCGGTCGATCAATTAGCGTAGTGGTTATTGGAGGCTGTGCTCGAGGGTTGGCTTGAAGTTGTGTGCACAGCTGACTGTACTCGTAGTGGGCGTAGTTGTACGCGACTTCTTACTGAATCAAAGGTCCAAGAAAGGTCAAAAAAGCCAATTGACGTATAAGCTGTCAACCCCTGCCAAGCACCGTTCAAGTTTCGCCTGGTCAGCATTGGCCCTACGCTGGTGACGCTGTCTGCGCCCTGTATGTTTCGACGACGAACAGCCACCACCACTTACAGCAACAGTAGGAGCGACGCCTCCTCGAAGCACGGCTAAACCCCGCTCCAGCCCCGGCTAAGCCGTTGCATCATGGCCAATGCGAGCTACATGCGTCGTGCAACAGTCTGCGACTCTCGCAATCTCGGCGCACATCTCATTTCGTTTGTCCCCATCTTTGCTCGTGTCTATTAACTGAGATCAACGGAAGCATTTGGCCGTTCTCAATGGCATCGTGAGGCACTGCCAGCAGTCCACGCCTTCGTCGCGTCGCCGGAATAAGAGTTGTCCCAAAGTCCGACCCCCCCACGTGCCAGCGCCGGGCGCACGGGCCATGCTTCATCCCCCCCATTTGCCTCCCACCTCCCACTCCCTCGACTGCTGCTACCAATCACCACTACCAATTTTGCCGTTGATCGAGCACCGCAGTTAACACTACTTATCGTCGTCCGGCACATAGCACTACCGACTACATACAATCCCAGACCACCACCATCCGCCACCACCGCGACTTATTCGAGTCGCCGTGGTGACCCACAGTCGCCTGGCATGGCCATGAACAACAAGAATTGGAACGATCGCGCAGATAAGGACCTCTTTTTCACCATCCTGTCCGTCAAAAACATTGGCGTAATCAGCGGCGCCGAATGGACCACCATTGGTAACCACATGCGAACTTTGGGCTACGGCTTCACCAATGAGGGCTGTCGGTAAGTGTCTTGTTATCTCATTCATCGCGCGAGCTCGAGCTGGTCACCCATCGCCGGTACAATTGTGCATGAAGGACACCTCCATGACCAGAGACCTCTTGACTGTGTTAAGTTGAACTTTAGCCCTGGTGTATTTCGAGTTGCTCAACTTAACCCAACTACGGTCATATCCTCGGATGAAACTGACAGGCTCCCCTCACAGACAACACTTTCAGGGTCTGAGACGGGCCCAGAATAAAGCCGATGCAAATGGCGTTGCTGCGGAGAGCGCCAAGCGCATCGACCCGACCATGAATCCCATCACGAGAAGGCCTGGCCCAGGGCGAGGCCGGCCTCGAAAGCAGCAGGAACAAGATGCTGCTGCGCAGTCCAGCCCAGGAACCGGCAACGTCCCCGCCCATGCTTCTGGCCTGGTTCAGGGCGCCATGACAGGCCAATTTCCCGGCGCTGTGCCGGGACAAGCTCACGGTTCCGCACCACTCGTGGCACCAGGCCACGCCCAGCAGTCTCAACCGCCTCATCATGTCCCTGAGGCATCCACAGAGGGCGGAATAATGTCATCAGAGCATGCGCCGGTGGCTCCCGACGATTCATCGGCGGCGGCGATCGGCACGTCAACTGTTCATCATGAAGCGGCCTCCGCAGACCATGGCCATGTTGACGAGGGCGACGTAGACGCTGATGGCGCCGAGAGCGCTGGACACCTAGAGCCAACCGAGCAGATTGAGCACGGCGCAGACGACGATCACCCTGCCAAGCGTCAGAAGTTGGAGTCCCATGGGTTGGATCCTGGATCTGAACCGGAACACGATCCGGCTCTTGACGACGAAGCGGTTTTGGCTCTTGCTGTTCACAACGGGTCTGGTGGTCCGGACCAGTACGGCTCAGAGTACGTCTGGCAAAGGATCGAATTGACGTCAAGCTAACAATGAGCAGGTTCGACACTTACGGAGAAGCGTAGCATTTTGCCACCTGGTGACGACTTCTGTGTTCTTCTGGTCACATACTTCCGCTCTTTGTATGAAGTACGGCGATGTGATATTATCCTGAAAAGGCAGGCGCAGAATTTCCAAGCTTTCCGAGGACGATTCTGACGGAATATGTTCCCAAACTCTTGGGCTGAAATTTAAGTATGACGTATTTGGGACGAAGCGAGTAGACTTGAAGTGATGGGCAGCGGGCTTGCTTGGGAGCGGGTGTCAAACTCTAGTGTATTTATTGTGGTTCTCACAACAGCTTGGGTCGTCTGAGCTCTTAAAGGGGAAATTGATAGCGTTGTACGGCTGCTGTCTGCGTAAGTGCAACCGTAAACGCCAGGTTTCGCCTTTTCCGCAGCCTATGTTCTAGGTAGCTACCATGCAAGCCAGAGAGCAGTGTGCTTGGCTCTGGATCAATTCAGGGCTTTAGCGTATCATTGAATCCTGCTGGCAGATTCTCATTCCGAATGTGAAATGGGTTGCTCTTGTCGAGTTTGAAGGAATCCCCTCTGGCATCTCATCGAAACAGATGGGCCGAAGCCGTCCATATTCAAATACGCCCTTGATTGAAACGAGGCACATCGTTCAAGCCTGGAATCACTGTAGAAGGTCGAGAAAGATTCCGGGATCATGATTCCATTCAATGTCGGGGTTCTCCTGCCAAATCAAATGCCTGTATCCACAGCCAAGCCCTCAGAGGCTTGCTCAATAGCAGGTCCATCATCTCAAAGCTACCAAGCCAGTTATCTTTTTCATGTCCCTTAACCCGAAAGCAACACCCGTTCGCTTCCCGTTCTCACACCAGCGAGGTACGTGAGCCAGTACCGATGCAATTTAAATCTCATCGTGGGCGGCAGCCTCGGCGGCGTCGACTTGTTCACATCGCTTTCTGCAACGACAATGTTAGCACTGTGGGTTCCTCCGCAGTATCTTGGCGTGCAGCTTATCCTTACTTGAGCTCTTCGTTCTCTTTCTTCATCTTCTTGGAGGGAGAGACCAACTCGTACTCATCGTCCGAGAGCTCACACTTAAGGTTCTTGACCTCGTCGTCATCATCGACGGGAGAAAGCTCCTTGGCGTTTTTCTTGGACGGAGTCTTGCGCTTACGAGCTGCCGGCTTGGCCGGGGTTGTCTTGGTAGGTGTAGCAGGGTTGCCGGCAGCCTTGTTGATTCCCGACACGTCTCGGTTCTTGCGCAGCTTCTGGACGTGCTGGCTGTAGAGGGCATCAAGTCAGCTACTATGACAAATCGCACATTGTAAAATGAGAAGATGAAAGTACTTGATGGCGGCGTAGGAGTATGTGTATCCCATTTCTTTCATGCGCTCAGTGACGAGCGTGATCATGGCCTTGTTAGGCTTGATCTCGTCGATGAACGCCAAGAGTAGGGCTTCGTGCGATGTGGCGTCCCAGCCTCGAGAAGGCATGATGCCTTGCAGAGTGGTAGAGGTGAGGTGTGAGTGTTCGTTTGTCAATGGAGGTCAAGGTTTTGAATGATGAGTTGGAGATGAAAGCGAAAGGAACAAGATAGATCGGAAGCAGGATGAAAAGTCGAAGAGGCGGTAAGAACGAGTAATCGGAGATAAAAATGGTGCAGCTGGCGGTTGAACCACCTGACCAGCATGCAAACGAGAAGTAGCGACCGCAGAAACACGTCGTGAAAACAGAAAAAACGCAATGGAGCGTACCGAAGCGCGCTTTCGCTAAAATTATAGCCCTTGGCTCGCATATCATCCAACACCTTTTCCCAGTGCTCAGAGGTCAAAGTGACGTGCTGAAACAGCGCGATCAAGATGTCCTCGTGGACGGTGGGATCCCACCTCATGACCTGACGGGTGCCTGCCATGGCAACGGTATCGTCAAGATCAAGTAGGAAGACAAATATCAAGTATTAGGCGTTTTGAAAGTGCGAAAGTATGAGTTGGATGGGAGCAGAGAGGTCTGAGTTTGAGGAGCTGCCAGAGAAAAGCGCAGGTTGTGTGTGATCAATGGAAGAAGCAGGATGAGCGACAACGCAGAACCACGAGAGTGAACTTGGATTCAGTTTGCCGACCCACACACAGCTGTGCTGCTTTGCGGGTGTTGCAAAGATATTCAAGGCCAGCGTTGAGGCAAGTTGAAGATGCAAACGCAACTCAGACGGAGAGAGGAACTATGTGTGCTTACCGAATAGCCTCCCATGATATTTCGTGCTCCTGCTGATGAAGGCTCTTCACGATGGCCTCCTTGACGGCCGGTCCAAGGCCGCCAGCCTGGTTGGCAGCCTCGTAAAGATCCACAGCGACGTTGTTGAGGAAGACGACATTCTCCCAGATGTTCGATCCTTTGGGTGGCATTTTGGCTAATGGCTATGCGCACGAGAAAGTAGTTTCATTGATCGTGTGAGCCTGGTCGTGTGGAAGATGAGGGATGATCGTGTTGTGTTGACTTGGGTACGTGTATGGACCAGAATCGCAATGGATGTCAGACAGAACGTCGAAAGTAGTGGCTGGACAGCGTACAGTTCCAGCTTCAAGGAACCAGGATTGTGATGAACAATTCTTTCATTGCAACATTTGCGAGTACTCAAGACAGTTGAAAATACCGTACATCACCCGTAAATACGAGGAGTCGGCTGCCTCTCTCGCTGTCTGGCTCAGAGTCGTCGAAAGTGATTCAAGAACAGGCGAATATTCTAAAGCATTCACTCGTACCGTCAGATCCCATACGTGCACCTGCATCTTCCCGAACACTAGCAGGCAGCTGTAAAGAGGTGCTCGCCCGCCACTAACCCGCGGCCTGTTCAGAGCCCGAGCTTCACTTGAACCAGCTGCTCAGGCATTGGCAGCCGGTGGTCGTCTTCCTCTTAGCAATAGCGGCAAATGCCTTCATCTGCTCCCCTCTTTTCTTCCTACATTACACTCCTGCTCTAGCTGGACCATCACCACACAGTGACTTCTTCCACCACAGCCACCCCTCTCATCCGTGCACAAGTTCTTTCTGGTATGTATTCATGTTATGTGTTTCTCATCGCCTCCATCCGCTGCGGCCCCATTTCAAAGACCGCGTCTCTCGTTGAGTTTCGCTCTTGATCTACCCTTTTCCCACTCTTCCGGCTTAGCTCTGCCCATGAAACCAAGCTGACGCTTCTGCGCAGGCCGACGGTAGAGTTCATCAGCTATTATGCCGCCAGGAGAGAAAAAATGGGATATGGCGGCTGAACGAGATCTGTCCGTTGCCATCATCTTCGCCAACAACGATGGCAAGCCGTCGTACAATTGGCCCAAGGTCTGCTCAATCATGGAGAGCATCGGCTACAGCTTCACCAAGGACGCAATTAGGTGAGTGACCACAGCCAGTCGCTCCTCGTTATGCCTAGCGACCCGACTGACAACACTCTCAGCCAGCATTTCACCAAGGTCGTCATGAAAGATTTCAAGGCACGCAACGGCGATATTTCCAAGGGAGGCTCGGCTACCAGCACGCCCACCAAGGCAAAGAAGACCCCCACGAAGCGCAAAGCTACGCCTTCCAAGTCTTATAAATCCCCCAAATATGTGGACGTGGACAACGAAGACGACGAAGAAGACACCGCGGGCCCTGCTCCCAAGAAAGCCAAGGCCGAGTCGGATGACGAGTCGGCGACTGTCAAGGAGGAGCCAGTGCCCTCGCGAGCTCGCAGGTAAGCCATACCTGACTCTTTTTCCTTGTGCCCAGAACCCGTTTTGCTAAAAGTGCGCTTCTAGCCAGACTCTTGGCCATGACGACGCCGGATTCCAGAAGTGGCTTGCCGAACGCAAGGGCTAAGCACTTGCTTGGGTACAGTGTAGGGCGCGCAGGTTCCTATGCTCCTTGGACAACAGCCGTCTTGGGGTTCACCGAGTGTAGATTGGCACTAAACGGTCAGATGGCTTTTCTGCGGTATTGAAGTGCAGTTTCGGGAGTATGCAATCGAGATCACTTGTGGCGTCTCAATGCTGCAGGTTCATGAAAACTGGGTGGGACTCACTGTGCATGCGCCAGCCCAGATGCCCTCTGCAGATATCATCGTCGCCCGTCTTAATAGACCTGTCAGCCCAAGCAGCCTGCCCGATATTGTCGTCCCTTTGTGGTATCAAAGCAGCCCGACGGCTCCTGTCCATTTCTCTCCAGTCACGGTCGCAAGCTTCAGGCAAATGTCGCCGTCTGACTCCAGTCGCCACTGTCGTCCGCGGGGCGAAACTCTACGCCCTGCCCAAAGTACCCAGCATCTTGCCACGCCTTCATGGCCGCGCCGTCAAATGGACCCTGCGTGGCGCCGTCGCGCCCGTCAGTCCAGCGAAACTGCCACATCCTGCCCTGCCCGGACGTCTCATTGCCGCCATCGTCGGCCGCCAGTGACTCAGGCTCGACCCAATCTTCACCCGTCTCGCGCCGATACTCCCGCACCAGCACCTCCCTCTCCTGGTCGTAGATTTCTTCGTGGTCGCGGCTGAGTAACTTATCGGCCGCATCTGTAATGGAATTGATGGATTGCCTTATCCGGGCCTGCTCCGGATCCTCGGCCACGTTTGCCTCCACATCCATGCCTTCGGCGCCCTTGTTGAGCTTCTTGAGTTTCCATTTCGGGACCTTCTTGGGCTTAGTCTGGTTCTTCCCCAGACGTGCCAGAGCCTCCAACGGTGTTTCCGCCTTTTCTAGCTGGAGGATCAACGTCTTGAGCAGATCTGATACCAAGACGCCATCCTCCTCGATGCGCTGCTTCCGAGCTTCGGCTTCGCGTTTGTCGTGTGCCTCGGCCGCTTTCCTCATCTCTTTTTTGCTGAGCCCTTGCAGCCAGCTGTCGTGAACCGCGTCAGGGTCACCGGCCTTGCGCACGTAGTTTCCTTCTTGGTCGAACTGTCCGTCGTCCATCTCGGCCCTGAGGTTGAACGCTTCTAGCTTCGGCGCATTGCGCTTCAAGCCGCCAGCACCGATTTCTTGGTCCAACCCTTCTTCTTGAACGGCAAGCTCGACGTCGGCTTCGTCGTCGCTGCTCTCCTGCTCATCCAATCTGACATGCCCGCCACCTGTGCTGCTGAATTCTTGACCACGGATCTGTGAAGCGGCAAGAAAACTGACGGCCTTCTTCTTTCGCCCCGATTTGTCGAAGCCGTCGGTTTCCGTCTCGTCATTGACTTTCTCGCCCTCGGCAGGGGCAAACATGTCGTCATCGTCGTCGTCGTCGTCTTGCGCGTTTGCTTTGGACCCCTTGCCGTCCGCGCCGTTGTTTGTTGCGCTGTAGTTGTCCAGTTGATCTAGAATGTTCACATCACCCTTCTTGCGGCTGGCTGCTCTGGCGTTGAAGGTCTCATTGTCCGAATCGCTGTCGTAGCCGTCGAGGTTCACGGCGCCGCGCTTTGTGGCACTGCTGCCTCCTATCACATCGGCATCGAGGACCGCATCGTCTTCGCGCGTGTCCGGGGCGAGCGTCGATGGGTTGCGTACATCAAACTTCACTCGCTTGCCGTCAGCTTCGCCGGCGTCGTCCCTGTCGTGGTGGTGCGTGCGCGCGAAGTTCTCGCCGGCTCGCTTGGGCCGCGCAGCGGAGTGTCGTGATGCCATTCTGACTAGGACTGGAAGATGTCCGGGTGCCTCATGAATGGAAGAGACGGGGCTGTGATGAGATTGTACACAAGAGGCTGCCGCAACGTTAAGCTTCGTACTTGTCCCGTAAATGGACGCTGACTGGCTAACGGACAATTAATGGAGCCGGGGACAGGCTACAGCTAGGCTAGCAAGCTAGCCAGACCTGCCGTGTCTGCGTCATTCAGCTGCCTCGACCTTAAGGTATGCCACCTCACCCCACATACATACACAACCGTGCCTTTTGGAGCTGCATGCTTGCGGGTGCCTCGTACAGCTGCATCAAAGCCTAGCAAACACAACCCTCGCATCGCTGCTGCCCCTGCGCCAGGCGTGCCCTTTCTTGCACCCATTCCAAGAAGCATTCGGCAGTCGAGGGAGTCCGCCCTGCGCTAGGCTCCTGGAATCCTCGCATCCCGTTCGCAACCCGCGGACCTGCACCAAGGCGAAAGGACGAACTGCCACGATGGTTTGTCACCAAACATCCCTCGCTTGAGCTCACCTCCATTTTCTAACAGCCTTTTCCAGTATTCAGGCTTCGGGGGCGGCTACGACCCGGGCAATCCGGAGCATCTGTACAACATGGCGCGCCAGACAAGACGACCGTTCATCCAACGTTTCGACGAGTACTACAGATGCTACCCTGTCATCATGGCCCCCGGCTCGGAGCGGCCGGAGCTCAACTACGGCTCCAAGATCATCCTCCCGCCCTCGGCTTTGGACAAGGTGTCCAAGCTTCACGTGCAGTGGCCCCTTCTGATGGAGATGATCAATGGCGAGAAGGGCAGGCATTCCCACGCCGGCGTTCTCGAGTTCATCGCCGAGGAAGGGCGAGCTTACATTCCGCAATGGGTCCGTAATACTCTCGTGGTCTTCTGTTCTCTTTGAGTATAGCTCTAATTCGCAGCAGATGATGGTGACGTTGGGCATGGAAGTGGGCGACATGATTCAGATTCGAACAACCTCGCTCGAGCTTGCCAAGATGGTCAAACTGCAACCCCAGTCAGTCAACTTCCTCGACATCAGTGATCCAAAGGCCGTTCTCGAGAGAGCCTTTAGGAATTTCGCGACTCTCACGAAAGGCGACGTGTTCAACTTCGAGTACAACGACGAGGTCTACGACGTGGCAGTCCTGGACGTCAAGCCAGAGACGGACAAGATGGGCGTCAGCATGATCGAGACGGACGTGTCCGTCGAGTTTGCTCCCCCCGTGGGCTACGTTGAGCCGGAGAAGAAGAGCGGTACGAGCACGCCACGCAGCACCCGCGGCGGTCTGCCTGCCGGAGGAGTCTTGCACAACCAGGGCACCATGGCGCAAGCCATCAACTACAGCGCCATCGCCCCGTCGGTGACGAGCACGCCAACCAACTTCTTTGGCGAGGGACAACGCCTCACGAAAAAGGGCAGCAAGAATCCCACACCCAAGCCAGCCACGCCTGTGCCAGTCGATCCCAAAGCTTTGCCCAAGAGGCGCACAGGAGCTCCGGCTGCGCTGCGGCTGCCGCCGAACAAGCTTTTCTTTGGATACGAGCTGAAACCGTTCAAGACGGACGAGCAGAAGAAGCAGGAGAAAGAGACTGCTGAGAGACCGCATTTTGCCGGCCAGGGTCAGAGCCTTCGTGGCACCGTGAAACGGAAGGGCGAGGGAGATGAGAAGTCGAAGGCGCCCGACAAGAAGGGCCCCGGTGAGGGTCATCGTCTTGATGGGCGCCGGCCGAAATGACGGCCACGTGTGAAGGTTTCCAAGGCGTTTGGGGTCAAGTGAGGGATCAGGGACTAGAGGTTGCGGCCGACCAGCAAAACAAGACATATTTCGTCGGTAGCCTTGTACGGAGTAGCATTGAGAAGAATGATACGGCCATCAAGGCCATAACGATGAAGGGGTTTACGCAGTCGGGTTCGTCTTAAGACAATGGACATGGCGCTCGAGGAATATCGAAAGGATAAGCATCTGCTCTTGTGGGTACGAGCACACTCGTAGGAGGGCGAGCGAGGGCCTAGCCGTGATCTGCGGTGTCACGACGCGTGCCAAGGAAGCAAACGACGTTGACGAAGCAAGCCGTCGGCCGAGCGAGGAAGCGATTCCTGGTGTTCCCGACGACGGACGGGAGGACGCGGCTGCGGGCGGCTCTGGGGCCAAACGGAGCCGTGAAGCTCCGGTCGCCGCCACGATTCGCGCGCGATGCACCCGAGCCGTTGCCGTGCCGCGGACGATCATGTGCACGAGCAGGCAGTCGACCCCGACACGACCCCATACTCGGGTGCTCGTATGGCACATGCGGCCACGGCACGGCACGGCACGGCACCTGCAGATGAAGCCATCGCGAGCGCCAGAGCACCGACACCACGGGCAGCGCGCCTGCGTTGACTCAGCCAGCCCCAGCGCGCCGCGAACGGAGGGCTTTGTTGAGTGATTTATCATTGCCATTACGCTTCCTCCCACTGGGCGCGCCCTGTGCTGCCGCAACGTGGCCGGGCGCGTCGCTGATAAGCAGCAGAAGCTCCCCTCAGGCAATTCCTGCGCCTGCGCTGGCGCTACCGCGGGGGTACTTGGGCACAGGGCGGCGAGAACCGGAAGGGTCGGGTATCTGGCAGGTGCTCGTGGGCGACACCGGCAGGCGGCGACGCCCCCGCCGGTTCCGTAAAAAGACGCACTGGGCTGGGGTGGAGCTCGAGAACATTCGTCGCGCCGGTCGTTTGGCGGGGACAACCTTGCTGGAGTGGGATGAGGTGAGTGGCGAGGTCACCTCACCCGCTGCGGCTGCTGCTGCCACCGCTAGAGCGGATGAGCGGGAAGGGGGGAGCTGCTTTGGCTTACATGGCAGCAGCGGCATCGCGCAGATGTCGGGCTCGCCTTGTGGTCGACGACGGCACGGTTGCCCTGTTGCTGCTGCTGCTGCTGCTGCTGCTGGCTCCCAAGATGCGTAATGCAATGGATGTAATGTCTTAACCAACCATGCGAAAGGTGCTCGAATAGCTGTCCGAATTAGGTGTCAGGACAGCTCAACTCGGGGCGCTACGTAAGGAAGTTGCCATGCCCGCCCGCCGCACCAGGCCTGGAGCTGCCACCCACCGCGCCTCCATTGTCGGAGGGACCTACATATTTTTCCCCGTCCCTCCCCTCCCCTCCGTGCTTTCTCTTCCTTTTCCTCCTCCTCATACTACTCCCTCACGAGAACCTCATCCTCGCAACCACATCCCAACTCTCCGGTACGTGTGTCCGCAGCTCTCACCCGTCCTTGCCTCTGCCCCGCCGCCTGCGAAGGCTGCTTGCTCTCTGCCGCCCGCTCTGCCGTCACAGCTCCTCAGCTAACCGCTGGCAGTATACACAATGGCTATCAAGGTTGGCATCAACGGCTTCGGCCGCATTGGCCGCATCGTCTTCCGCAACGCCGTCGAGCACCCCGAGATCGAGGTCGTCGCTGTCAACGACCCTTTCATCGAGACCAAATACGCTGTGAGTTTTGCCCGCTGCTGCTGCCCCTCCCCCTCCATGCCCATGTACCACTGCCCCTCCTTTTGGCCGACATCTACCCTCCCCCCTCCCAACACACCTCAACAACACGAGCTTCACCCCGCTGTCATGGGATTTTTTCCCCCCTGGCTGAGCCGTGCGGCCCCTCCATGAAGCCTTGAACGAGCGATACACCGCTTGCTCGGCAATGGCTCGTGGTGCGCTCGATGCACTTCACTAAGAGGTGCAATTGCTGCATTATGGCGTTGCTCCAGCAATTCCTTCAGGGTCCACTCGTGCCGCCAAGGTGCCCGGCTCCGCCTTGCTACACAGAGTGAGACAAGGAGAAAGACGACACCCGCATTTGCCAACTTCGTGCCATGCTTGCCTGTGCTGTACGCTGACCTGGGATTTACCCTTCGCCGCAGGAATACATGCTCAAGTATGACTCCTCCCACGGTGTCTTCAAGGGCGACATCGCCGTCCAGGGCAGCGACCTGGTCGTCAACGGCAAGCCGGTCAAGTTCTACTCCGAGCGCGACCCCGCTGCCATCCCCTGGAAGGACACTGGCGCCGAGTACATTGTCGAGTCCACTGGTGTCTTCACCACCACCGACAAGGCCAAGGCTCACTTGGCTGGCGGTGCCAAGAAGGTCGTCATCTCGGCTCCCTCTGCCGATGCCCCCATGTACGTCATGGGTGTCAACGAGAAGACCTACGATGGCAAGGCCGACGTCATCTCCAACGCTTCGTGCACCACCAACTGCCTGGCTCCCCTCGCCAAGGTCATCCACGACAACTTCACCATTGTCGAGGGTCTCATGACCACCGTCCACTCCTACACCGCCACCCAGAAGACCGTTGACGGCCCCTCCGGCAAGGACTGGCGCGGTGGCCGTGGTGCTGCCCAGAACATCATCCCCAGCAGCACCGGTGCCGCCAAGGCCGTCGGCAAGGTCATCCCTGACCTGAATGGCAAGCTCACCGGCATGTCCATGCGTGTGCCTACTGCCAACGTCTCCGTCGTTGACCTGACTGCCCGCATTGAGAAGGGCGCCTCCTACGATGAGATCAAGGAGGTCATCAAGAAGGCTGCCAACGGTGAGCTCAAGGGCATTCTCGCCTACACTGAGGACGACGTCGTCTCCAGCGACATGAACGGCAACACCAACTCCTCCATCTTCGACGCCAAGGCCGGCATCTCCCTCAACAACAACTTCGTCAAGCTGGTCTCCTGGTACGACAACGAGTGGGGCTACTCCCGCCGTGTCCTTGACCTCCTGGCCTACATTGCCAAGGTTGACGCTGGCAAGTAAATGTTGCCGTAATTGGCAGTTGCAGGAGAAGTTTGGGGGCGAAATTTGCTCGGTGGACAGTGGCTGAGGAGACCTGATCAATATGCAATCTTCGCACATAGTTTTGGTCAAAAAGGTTCCACGACTGGGACAAAACGCACAAGAAAAAAAGTTGAATGCGGGAATGATGTAATGGAAATATGTTCCCGAGAGCAACGACTTCGTGTAGCCATGGAGAATAGAGCTGCCCATCTCGTCGACATTTCGCGCGCCTCATCGCATAAAAGTCCGCCGTGACACGATTCCAGCGCTTACATAACACTGTACCGTGCCATGTGAGTAGGTAGATATTCAATTCATTGAGCTAGCTGTCTATTCTTGTAGTTTTGCGTCGAAGTCGCCAGCCAGGCAACCTCGCCCTTCCACGCGAGGACACCTGTTTGGTGCTCACACCACAAAGGACAAAGGGTAGCAAACGAGTAGCTGCCAGGTATCCGCCCTTCTGAACATCTGTTGGTCATAAAAGGATCTAGGCCCTGGTTTTCGCAACAATGATGCGTCACTAGTATGGGTCGTTGACTACCGAATCGGGGGTTGATGTTCGTCCAGTGAAGATTAGGGAGCCCGACAATGTCTAGGAAGCAGAGAAGAAAAGAGCAGTAAAAAGGGTAGGAAGGCGTTGTCCCGCTGGGCCAGCAGAGTATCGCGGGCCAAGGGGGTGGGATATCATCGTGTGTACATGTACAGCAAAGACAAGAAGAGAAGAGAAAAGTGAAGGGAGCTCGCGTCGAGATGAAATTGGTCCTGGACTTTGGGCAGCGTTCCATCCTCTGGCTCCGCCATGCCGCCCGTTTGGGGGGTCGATGACGGGGTGAGCTGGCGTCCTGCCCAGGGATGAAAGGAGCCGTTGGCGGGAAGGACGAGAGTGGTAGGTAGTAGTATGATGTAAAGAGAGGGACAAATGTCATCGCTTCCAAACGCCGTGATGCAAGGCCCCCTTCTTGGTGCCGGCCGTCCTGGGTTCGCGGGCCCGTCCACCGCGAGAGCTTAGAGAGATTGAGGCAGAAAAGGTATTTTTTCGCAACCTGGTTCTCATAATACATGGCCGACCAGCGTGGGCCGCCGCCTTGAACGCCCCCCTTGCACACCGCCGGTGTCCGCTTCTATCAAGCAGGCCGTAGAAAAGAGCTCTCTCGTATCGTGACATGAAAAGATTGATGTATGGATGGGTGGATGGATGAAACGGGGAAAATAAAAAGCAAGTTTGCAGCGCTGGACATCAGTCCCTCGACTTGCTGACGTGGTCGGCCTTGATGGGCCAGAAGTCGGCCAGCATGGGCTCGGGCGTCCAGTCGACCTTCTCCTCGGCGCACCACTTGCGCAGGATCCGGAGGGCCGAGTCGGTGATGTCGTCGATGGTGTAGAGGAAGCCGACGTCGACGCGGAGCGCCGGGCTCTCGATGCTCGCGGCCGCCTCGCGCATCATGGGCCACAGCCGCGCCTTCTTGCGCTCGAGCCGCATGAGGGCGTCGAAGGTGACGTACGAGGGCGGCGGGTTGTCGAGGCTCGCGTAGCACTTGAGAAGCTCGTCGACGCACACGGCGTGCAGGAGGAGGAGCAGCGCGTGCAGCGGCCGCCAGTTGCCCAGCTCGTCCCGCGCGATCTCGTTCTGCAGGAACTCGAGGAGCGGGAACATGCTGGCCCAGCCGCTGTGGTCGGGCCTCCGGTTCATCATGTTGCGCCCGAGGTTCTGCGCCTGGAACCCCATGACGAAGGCGATGATGCTCTCGACGCTGATGACGTAGCCGAGCTTGACCTTTGCCTCGCCCGGCTTGCCCTTCATGCTGGCCGTGTTGGGGCTGCGGTGGTTCCGCATCGTGAGGTCTGCGTCGTGCTTCAGGCTCTTGCCTTTGCGGTTCAGGCGCTCCTCCTTCTCCGCCAGTGTCTTGATCTCCGGCCGGTCTGCCCTGTTGCCGGCGACGTCCTGGCCGTTGGGCCTCCGGTCTAAGGGTGCGGGCGCTGTTGGGGTGGCGTTGACGGCCTCTCCAGGGGTCTGAACCACGGAGTTGCTGGAGCTGACGCGAGACATGGCCGTCGACTTTTTCGATGGCGTCGAAGGAGTCGCTGCCACCCGAGACAGACTTGCAACATCGGACGTTCGCGGCCGCTTAGCGGCCATGGACTCTGTGGGAGCATCTGCCGAGTTGGCGGGTCGCTTCCGCGCTTGAGTCGGCTGCGATGCTTCGTCGCTCACCCGGCGGGAGCGTTCGCGCTCCTTGTCCTTGTCTCTATCCCTGTCTTTGTCTCTATCTCTGTCTCGCTCGCGCTCCTGATTTTGGGCCTCCTTCCGCGAGGCTGGCGATGCGAGAATCCTTTTGACGGCTTGTCGTAGCCCTTTCGGGATAGAAAGAACCACGATAAGTCTCCTGCGGTGGTTCAATCTGCTGGGCTCTTCGTCATCGTTGTCCGGCAGGGATCTCTTCTTCACCGCCGGCGCGTTTCTGCTCTCCTTGTATTCCTCATCCGCCGGCTCGGGCGACGTCTTCTTTTGTCTCAAGAGCTCTGCTTCAACCGCTGGTGGCAGCGTGGGTGAAAGCAAGGGGGGGATCTCAAGCAATGGCTTGCTCTTCTTCGGCCCGGATGCCGAGTCTAGCTTCTTCGTCTTCGACGCTATTCCCAAGTCCCCAGAATCTGCAAGCTTCTTCCTCTCCTTTTTCGATCCGGTCTCGTTATCAGGCGCACGTTTACGCTCACGGTCGTCAAAGCTGAGATGTAGAGGTGAGAGCAAGGGCGGCACGAATGCCTTCGAGGTATCGGCTTTTGCGGGTGAGATTCGGTTATTCGCAGCGACGTTGGGGCGAACGCCATTCATGGAGTCGCCTCGCGCGCGCGCTGCTGGCGAAGGGTTGCCAGTGGAGTTCGTAGCACCCTTGAGAACGGGTCTCCCGTTTGGCAACGAGGCGGGCGGAGCTGCCTTGTCATCCTTGTGAGGGGGGACATCTCGTGGGTTGTTTTGGGCCCGCTCTTTGCGTTTGTGAGCATCGGCGCGGTCGGATGCCGCCCTGTCGTCGATAGGCCGCCTGTCCTCGGGCTTGGAGCGCTTCAGAGGACGCAGCTCGTCATCCTTATCAGCAAGTCGCTTTCGGACAGCTGGGGATGGAGGCTTGGGGGGTAGTGAAGGTGGTCGCGGAGGAAGTCTAGACGACGTTAGCTACTGACTTTGGGGGCGCTACGGAGCAGGCGCTGGCGCACGTGGTGTCGACAGCACTTTCGCGAGGCTGTCGCTGCTTGCCATCGAGCAAGGATGACGGTCGGGGTGTCTGCATCTTGGGGCCATCTGGCCTCCTCTGGTCCGGGGTACGTCTGTTGGAGTCTGGGGTGGGCTTCGGATCTGCGTTGTTCTGCGATGGCGTTGCTGGCGTCGTACCCAAAGCCGCAGAGGCAGAGGCAGCGCGCTCGCTCTCCCTGTGCTTGGCGATGGCAGGCTCCGGGGGCGAGGCAGACGCAACGCCGGTCTTCTTGTTCCTGTAGTCGCTCAAGGACAACTTCTTCTTCTTTTCAGCGCCAGCGCCGGCCAAGGCGCTGACCTCGCGAGGGACGGGCTTGGGGGGCTCCTCGCGCATGTCGTAGTAGGATCGGGTGAGCAGGATGCCGCGATCGGCTTGGGAGACGAGCGTCATGTACTGCAGACGGGTGTTATGCCATTCTTCGAAGCGCGAGCCGCTGCTGCTGCCGGCGTCGTCGGGGCGTGGGCGGAAGCGCCAGTGCGGGCTGTAGGACAGGTGATGGGGCCTCTCGGGGAGAATGTGCTGAGACAGCGACTGGACCGTCTTCGCCGCAGCATCCATGGTTCGCGGGCCGTGACCATGCCGGGGATGCGACGGTGCGAGGCGCGCGAACGATGTTGGCTGGGCGGCAGGCGAGGTGAGAGGGCAACGGCGCGGCGTGCTGGCAAAGGAGCGACGAGGACGTGCGCGCGTGCCGCGACGAGGACGGGCGCGGCAGCGGACGGAGCGTGCCTCTGCCGGGTGTGTGCGTGCGTGTCGCGATGCAGTCGAGGCGCTGGGCGCTGGGCGCTGGCAGCTGTCCGGGCGGCCGGTGTTGGGATGGGGGCGGGTGGAAAGTGAGGGTATCCGCGTAACAGGCCACGAGCGGGCGGCCTTGACGGTGCTGGGGCCGGACCGGCGACAGGGCAGGCGCTGGGGGGAGCGCGGTGGGCGGGCGGGCGGCGCCAGCTCACTAGCGAGCGAGCACTGACTGGACAGCAGCCGCAGCAGAGCGAGCCTCCGATTGGCGCAAGCGAGCCTTGCGGATGCGACGAGGCTGCGACGGGAGCGAGCGTCCAAGCACGACGGCGAGCGTAGATGCGGAGCTTTTTTTTTTTTTTTGTTCCCCTCGGCTGCC